>PVKY010006055.1:0-16466 GCA_004027775.1 Bradypus variegatus
TTCATAAAGTTTCCAGCACAGACTCAAAGGAGATATTTATATCATTGCATAAGTCCAAAGGAGAAAAGTTTCAAATAACCCGTAAACTAAAATCTTTTTGTATCAGTCGGGTTCCTTGCAACTGTGGATAACAGAAAATCTAATTCAAACTGGTTTAAATAACGAAATGAATTTATTGGCTCATATGACTTACGGTCCCGAGTCAGGTGACGTTGCCCCATGCTATCGCCAAGGACTGAGCTTCCTTCTCTTAGCCCATTCAGCTTTATCTGAAGGCTGCCCATGATTGTGGTCATAGAAAGCCTACTGACCACTGCTGCCTTCCCTTCCATTTAAGTATTAAAGCCGCATGGCCAAGCTTCATTTTATATCAACAGAAAAATAATCAGTGTGATGGAGTATCATTCATTCATAAATAGCTGTACTTATTTCCTGAACTCAAAGAATGGAAAAAAAAAGGTTTCTGGGTTTGGTTTTTTTGGGTGGACTATTAACATTAGCTGATATAAACAAATTAATTTCCTAATATAATGTGTCACACTTTTGGTCAAAACTTGCACATTATTTTTCAGGAACAGTTTAGACAGAAATGATACGCTCTCTGAAAATAATGTTCAAAGCAGGCTGAATAAAGGTGACTGGGCAGATACGAAAACTTATTTAGCTAAATGATTCCCTGAGAGCCAGACCAAATTGTGAAATTACATCATGTGTGGGCTAGATATTCAATTGCAGGTATGTCTGAAGGAAATATCAGTTTTAGATTTGAGGTGTTATTATAGTATTAGAGAGTTAAATGTGCACATTTCATGAAAAATTAATTTGAAGTACAAGGCAGGTAGTAGGAAAATAAGCAAGAGTGGGCTGGGATAGGTGGCTAACTCTTGAAACTATTTAAATGATATGATAAAGAACCAAAAGGAAATGTCTATATCTCTACTGAATATTCCTATCTTTTAACTCATTGTGATTGCATTTTTATTTACCTTGTTGAGCATGATTATAACAGTTGTTTTCAATTCTAATAATTGTCTAATAATTCTAACATCTGGGTCATCACAGGATTGGCATCTTTTGATTTTCTTCACTAGACCAAGGGTCATATTCTCCAGGTGTTTTGTATGTTGAGTGATGTTTTATTGTATCCCAGACATTTTGAAAGTATTGTATATTTGTTCAAGGATGTGTGCAATGTGCTCTCATATGTTCAGAAGACAGAGCAATAGATAATGGATGATTGACAAGGAGGGAGGGAAGGAGGGGGGAAAGAAAGAAATGGTAAAGAGACAAAATATTAAAGTTAGTAGATTAGGGTATCAGTGGAGGGGGGGTTGGGGTATGCTGGAGTTTTGTGCATGGGGTTTGTATTACTTTTGCTACTGTTACTGTAAGTTTGAATTTATTTCAAAATAAAAATTAAAAGAAAAGAAAGTATATTGTAGACACTGGATTCTGCTGTACCCTCCAAAAAGTTTGGATGGGGGCTTTTGGCAGGCAGTTAACTGCAAATTCTGTCCTGCCTGTGGTAGATCTCAGTTCAGATTTTTTTGTTGTTGTTTTCTGGGTTTTGGTTTTTTAGCCTCAGCTGAAAGCTGCTCTGAGTCTTCATCATGCATGTGAGGTTCAGGACTAAGTCAGAGACATGAGCAGGGTTTACAGTAGAGTCTAGGGTTTACCTGCTCTGGTTCTCGCTTTTCTTTCCAACCCCCCCCTCCAAACTTTCCAGCATCTGTGGCATCCCCAAGTTCTGCCCTTTGGTTCTCCAGGCCAAAAGGACAGCATATAGAGATAGTGCCGTGCTATGATTGCAGCCCACCATTGTGCCAAAGCCACAAACATGGGAAACGTTCTGAGACAGTCATTTCTTGTAGGTTTCAACTCCCCTACAAAATCTGCCTATCTTGGTTCACTCTCCAGAGGTCTCAGGTAGTTATTATTATAATTGGTCCAGAATTTATAGCTATTATCCATGGGAGGTTCAGTCTGTTAGTAGCTTACTCCAACATATGGGAAGTGAAATGCCAACTCTAGACACTCAAATATGAAAAAGAAATCATCACTTGCCTCAAGAAGCTCAAAGTCTAATAGAGGAAGCCTATATATAAACAAATAACATAACACAGGGCATAAAGTACAACATTGGACATATAGTCAAGTTATAGAGCCGACAATAAAAAGGTATTAATAAGGCTTTCTGGAGGGGGGAGGGCATCTGATCAGGTGTCAAGAAGACACATGGTGAATGACAAGAAGGCAGTAGGTGTGAGAGCAAAGAAGGGAGGGATGGGAGAGGCAGAAGAGATACAAACTATGAAGAGGCAGAAGGGACAGGAACCATGGATAGATGGAAAGAATGCAAACCATGACCTGACATTTGTACAGCATTTCCCATATTTCTAACCAAAATCCCACTGTGATGGTTAAGTTCATGTGCCAACTTGGCTAGGTTATGGTATATCATAGATGGATTTACATTAGTCAGTTGTTTACAATCCACAAGGGAGATTGCCTTCAGCAAAGACGTGAGTCTCCTTATCCAAACAGTTGGAGGTCTTTAAGTGAGAATTAAGGATTTCAGAAGTCAGAAAGAAGAATTTCTGCCTTTTTTCAGCCAACAAGTTTCTCCTGGGGAATGCAACTTGAACTTATCAGAGTTTCTGGCTTGTGACCTACCCTATAGAGTTCAGACATGCCTGTTTTCAGAATTACCTTCTTCAAAGTTTCCAGTTTATGGCTTGACCTACAGCATTTGGACTTGCCAATCCCTGTGGTGACAGGAGCCAATTTCTATAATAAATGTCTTTATATATAATCTCCTATCAGTTCCATTTCTCTGCAGAACCCTGACTCATACACACACTTATTATCCTGTTCAATTTTTAAGGAACCCAATGAAGTCAAACTATTGCACCAAAGTACAGAAATATTTTCCCTTTCCTTGAAATGCGTCCAGTCTTAGGTTATTTCTGCTCACTATAGAGTAAGAGTTTAAAACTGTCTTTATGTGAGAAACAGAATGGATATATTAGTTCCAAGTGGGAATTGAAAAAAAATGTTCTATCCATTCAAATTCTTTGTAAACACAAATCAAATGTGACATTGGCCTCTAAGATATTATGAGCAACATCCTATCATCCTTGTTTCTAACAGAGAAACGTTATGGTTTTAAAATCCTGCCCAAACTCCCCAAGGAACAATATTTCCTTCACTTTGTGTTCTTTTTTCTCATTCTCTGGAAGAAAGTTACAATAACATTGTCTTACTGTCTTTGTTTCCACACATGCACATAAACACACTCTCTTCATGCTCCAAAAATTGAACCCATATTTCAAGGTTCAGTTTAAGGCCCATTCCTCTGCTCCATCCCATCGTTTTCTCAGGACTCCCACTTCTCATACCCCGTAGCAGCTCCTAAACTTGGCTGTGAAACTTAATTACCTGGGGGTGTGGGTGGGGGGCAGGTAATCTTAAGAAAAGGAAATGGATGGACTATTTGCTGAAGTTGTATCAAGGGGAAGAATTGAACATGGCATGGATAAAGTGCGCATAAAATACAAATTGTTTCCCTGGGCCCCACTTGAAATTCAGAATCTCTGGGGCTTGGTCTGCATTTTGAAGTTCCCCAGGTGATTTTAATGTGGCCCATCAGTTAAGCATTAATTAATGAGCATCACATGATTAATACTTAACTGCTGTTGGGGACTGAATCATGTCCCCCACAAAAGGCATGTTCAGATCCCAACCCCTGGTCCTGTGGGTGGAACCCCACTGTGAATAGGACCTTTGAAGATGGCATGAGTCAGTGTGCACGAACTGAAGGAGGGTGGGCTTTATTCCGATATGGCTAAAGTCCTTGTAAGCAAAGGAAATTGGACACAGAAAGAGAAACCATGGGGAGCTGGGAGTCAATGGGACCTGGAAGAGAAAGAAGATGCTGCCGTGCACCTTTCCAGGTGACAGAAAAGCCAGGGACCAGGGATCTTTGGCCGCCAGCCCTAGAATGCCACAGTTTTGGGGGGAGAAAACATCACCTCACTGATGCCTCAATTTGGGACTTCTCCAAGCCTCAAAATCATGAGCCAATAAAATCCCATTGCTTAAGCCAACCCATTGCATGGTACGTGTTTTAGCAGCTGGGAAACTAATACAATTATTGTCTGAGTGATTTATGAATAGTGGTCCAAATTCTTCATCAGTGCTTTCCAACCTTTAAGTGCACAGGAATCACATGGACATCCTGTCACACTGCAGATTCCAGTTCAGCAGATCTGGGGTACGGCCTGAGATTCTGCACTGCTAGAAAGCTCCAAGGTGATCACAATGCTACTGATCCTGGGGCCTCACGGTGAGTAGCTACCTTGTAGGCAGTGAGCACTCTGAGAACGGGCTCTCTGCTGCTGCTCTCAGACTTCTTTCCTATTTCCAATGATAAGATCAGTAAAGGGTAGTTAAATTGAGGCCATTATTTCAGAATACGAGCATTTTATCCAGTGCCATGTGCAATTCTTCCCCTTGATACAACATCAACAAGTGGTCCACACATTTCCATTTCCTAAGCTTTTCTACCCTTTCTCTCAGGGTCTCAATAATGAAGATTCTCTTACGGTTTCAGGATGTCGGGTATTTTATCTGCTGTTTCTCCTGAAAGAATTTAAGGTGAAAGGAAAACATAAAGATACCATAGTTGAAGACAAATTTTAGATCTTCTAATAGAGTTCTCTTTAAAGCATAATCTTCAAAACAAGCTGCATGCGACTCGCTTGGAGTGCCTTTTAAAAAGGCAGAAGTGTGGACTCCACCCAGACCTCCTAAGTGAAAATACTTGGGGGATTCTAACCTCCCTTTTAAACAAGCTTCCTTAAGCACATTACAGTTTGAGAAACAATCTAGCCCAGCTCCTTCTTCTTACAGTTGTGGAAACGGAGGTCTAAAATAATTGTAATAATAAAAGTAAATACCACCACCACTGTTGACATTTACTTGGTATGCATTCTGTGCGGGTCACTGTGCTGATTGCCTTACATGAACAGTTTAAAATCATTTGAATCCTCACAACAACCCTAGGAGGTAGTTAATACTGTTATTTGAGGAAACTAGGAAGGTTAAGAAGGTCCTAGAGCTAGCAGGTGGCAGAGTTGGCTCTAGAATCCAGGTGTCCTGACCCCATCCAAGGCCCTCTTTCCATTGTATTTACCTTCTAGGGTCCACTCCTCCTTCCGCCCAGGCACTGCCTGCCCACAATACCTCTTAACTTAGAATACCGAGCACCGCCCCTGCACTACAGGCTGCTCTATTACAGAAGCGGGGCAGGGGTGATTTTGATTTCTTAAGGGATGTTAAAGGACAATTTTCAAAAAAGGTAAAATTGTGACTTTCATACAAATATAATATGAGCATGTGTCAAAGATTTTTAACTAATAAATTACTGGGGAACTGGAAAACATGTTCCAAGGAGAAGGCAAAGAACCATACATTTATATTCAGTAAAGGAATGTTGAAATGAATTTGCAAAAATTGATCTAATCCTTGGGTAACAAATGAAATACATTCCACACAAGGCCACTAATTTGCATTTCTATGAACCAGAATTATTTACATTGTTATCAGTTTCTACCAGCTAACTATGTTGCCTTCAGAGTTGTGAAATAGCCTAGTCAAAGGCAAAGGCCCACACCCCTACTGGTTGAGCTGATCCCCGAGTTTCCAGCATTCCATTGAAAGGATAGCCAGTGATTCCTTTTGCCTGTTCCAGAGTCTTCCCCCTAGCTTGCGATCAAAGTAGTCTCAAAGAATGATATATTCAGGATCACAAAGTAAGGCTGGTCTCATTAATTTTGGCCTGATTATTTACACGGTTGCAAGTGTTCATTTACCATATAGGCCTGCTAAGGTTAGCTTGGCTGGAAGTTTTCATAAGGAAACTCATATTGACTTGTAAAAGCCTCTATTATTTGCCATCTGGATGCTAGGAAGCCAAGCCCAAGGAACCCTCTGTACCAAATTTCACTTGCAGACTATAAATTCTCCTCTTCTCAAGGTCCCCCAAATATACCAAGGTTACCGGCCTGCCATAAAGTGACATTCCTGACAATCTGTAGGTCTGAACTCTATAAGCCACATACCACATGAGCCTTTTGAGAGGGCTTTGTAGGGATTGGCGCCATAAGTCAAGTCCATTTTTGTCCCATTTTAAAGTGTCCGATCATACCTGATTCAATGAGCATAATTCTCAAATATAACATTTCCAGCAAGGCCTTGGCTGTATAACTGTTTCTTCCAATTATATCCTAGTAAAAAGGAGGACAGAGGTTTAAAGAAACTATGCAAATAACTTGCCGTGAAAAGTAAGGAGATTTACCTAGAGTTTTAGAATTCAGGGGATGAGAGTTGGGGGGAACAGGAGAGGTGTACTTGTTACTTTAGTTTACCTCCATTACTTAACCTGTAATTGTAGTTGCTACTTTAGCTTATTTCCATACCTTTACATGATTTTGTTATTGTTATCTTATGGTAACTGAATGATTTGTAACACTGCTCAGCAACAACTCCACCTCCCCTTGGTTGGACCCCATAAAAACCCTAAACTCTTTAGACTCAGGGAGACGGCGCTGAGCTTTTGTCCTCTCGTCTCCTTGCTTGGCTGCCCTGCCATCAAACTCTTTTCTCGAAATCCTGGTCTCATAGCCTTGACCTCCTGTGTGCATCGGGCAACGAGCCCTTGCTTGGTAACAGTGTCAGGGAAAATCAGACAGTTTAAAATGCTATGGGTTAATGTTCTAATTTGCTAATGCTGCCAGAATGCAAAACACTAGAAATGGATTGGAATTTATGGGGGGGGGTGTTATTTGGTTACAAAGTTACAGTCTTAAGGCCATAAAGTGTCCAAGGTTAAGGGGGTATCTCCACTGAAGCATGGCCTCTGGTGTCCGGAAAACCTCTATTAGCTAGGAAGGCTGGTGGCTGGTGTCCGCTTGCTCCCAGGTTACATTTCAAAATGTCGTTCTCCTAAATGCTGCTTTTGGGGCATTTTGTCCTCTCTTAGCTGCAGCTCCTCTTCAAAATGTCATTCTTAGTTGCTCTCAGCTCTCTGTGCGTTTTTCAAAGTGTCCCTCTTGGCTGTAGCAAGCTCGCTCCTTCTGTCTGAGCTTATATAGTGTTCTAGTAAACTAATCAAGGCCCATGCTGAATGGGCGGGACTACACCTCCATGGAAATTACCTAATCAGAGTTATCACCTACAACTGGGTGGGTCACATCTCCATGGAAGCAATCTAATCCAAAGGTTCCAAAGTAATCAACACTAATACGACTGGCTCCACCAGATGGCATCAAAGAACATGGTGCATTGGGGGACATAATGCATTGAAACTGGCACAGTTACAAAAAGGCCCATCCTCTGATGAAAGCCTAAATAAAATATGGCATATCCATACAGTGCAATATTAATTACCAATAAAAAGGAATGAGGGAATGAACCTAAAACATGGATGAAACTTGAAAACATTATGCTAAATGAAAGGAAAGAACACAGTCACAAAAGACCACAGGTTGTGATGCGAAATGTCCAGAATAGTTATATCCATAGAGACAGAAAGTAGATCAGTGGTTGCTTAGGGCTGGGAGGGATGGGGTGGTGGGGAATGACTGATAATGGGTACTGGGTTTCTTTCTGAGGTGATGAAAATGTTTTCAAAGTCATGTGGTGGTAGTAGCACGACCCTGTGACTATAACAAAAGTCATTGAATGGTAAGTTTTAAGTGGGTAAACTGTCCAGTCTGTGAATTATATCTCAATAAAGTTGTTTAAAAACTGCTGAAGTTTACAGATAGCTTAAGAAGAAAGAGAAATGCCTTTCTTGTATAACTCGGAAAAAAGAACATTAAAGCAACATTAACATTACCCTAAATAAGGGATCATGATACAATTTCTGTCATCAGTTCTTTGAGTGCAATGTAATTAATTCTTGCTCTGACGGGTCTGATGGTTACCAGTGTCATGACACCATCTAATTCTTGTCTAAGAAGAGCTCCAGAAATCCTGACTCAGTACACGGGCATGGTTTCAAAGATGTTGAAGTGAAGTTATCAGAACCTGGTACCAAAGAGTCTTTTCTTTCAAAGTGTCAACGATTTGAAATATTTGTTGTAGTCTATTTCCACAGTGCTCTGAGATGGTCCTTGTTTGTTGAAGGACACCAACAGGACCTGTAGCTCATAGCAGAGCCTTCAGGCAAGAATCAGAGTAAAGCAAAAACTGCCCATAGAAGAAAGAGACTTTCACTGAAAATTAACTTGCACTGAAAAATTTTCATCTCTGAACGGTCTGATAGGAGTTCATAATAAGAATAATGGAAGTGGCAAGGGAATTAGGTTGTGTCTGGGGCGTGAAAAACCAAGATAATAAAATTCTAAAAATGTACATGAAATGTCTTTTTGAATAAGTGATTATGGCCAGTTTTCAGCAAAGTCAGGGAATGTTACATTTGATGTATAAAATGGATGAACACAAAATATGGCTGAGCATAGTTTCTGAAAAGGAAATAATATTGAGATATTACGTACAGGCTTACTGAACTATAATATGAACAATATAACCACAATATTCCAAACATGTACCAAGAATATACCAGAATATCAGGCTAAAGAGATTCAGTAAGTCTGGAGTAGGTCGTTGACATCTGTATTTTTATAAAACTCCATTGGTAACTCTGATGAGCATCCCCCACTGAAATCCAATGGCTTAGAAGATACTAGATTGAAATTAAAGAAGTAAGGCTAGGGCCACATTAATATTTAAGTAATAACTGAATTTATGGCTGATAACACTACTGTTGCTGCCAAATACCAAGCAATGCCCCATCAGGACTCTGATACATAGAAACAAATAGTGGAAGGCAAGGGCATTGGTAAGATTTTCAGAACTTCCTGGAAAGCCTACAATTTCTAAAGTATTAATAACATTTACCTATGCAAATTTTACCTAGTGAAGGTTGCATATCTCTTCTTGTTTGACAATTCTTTCATGCAACTCATCAGTAGTAAGATAATAAATAAATCTAATTATTTGCAGCATCTCTTTCTTAATAAGTTGACAAAAGAAATATTTGTGATTTTCCAGGAGCTCTTGAGGAAACCACAAAGATAAGTTTAGGTGTAAAAGATATTCTGAAAGACATATATATATATATATATATTTACATATAGGATCTAATTTGGGGAAGGCAGAAATAACAAAAGTTGTCAGAGAAGATTCGGATACTTGATTAAGGTAGGATCACGGGTGCCTGAGAAACAGCACTTGATTTTAATCAAAGTGACCCTAAAACCTTTTAAAGTAAAAAAGAAGGTAACACAGTTGTAAAGAATCTTAGCTCTTTTGTAAGTGAAGAATGAGTAACTTTTGTTCTTTTTTTCTGTTACCTTAAACAATCGAGGATATAATAAAGTCGACATAAAGCATAAAAAATTATTCTGGTTAGGTGCAGAATCTCTGCTATCTAGAAAGTAAAAAATAACCCTTCCTATTGTACAAAAAGACAAAAAGCAATAAAGCAAGGGAATAAGGCCATCTAAATTGAGCACTCCTTGCTAAGATTTTAACACATTTCATAACTTCTTTTCCAAGACAAATTAAATTCACTTTCCAAGTTTTTCATTGTCTCCTTCATCTTCTGGAACAAACTGACACTTTACCTTAGGACAGATGTCAGGAGTCTGCAAAGTTGGCACTAATTTCATCACCATATTAAGATGTTATTAACATGCACAGCCCAGAAGCAGCAGCCCTCGGCTCCTTCTCCAGTCTCTGGCTTGGCCCCCTGCCCACTTCCTCAGCCTCCACCATGTCCATCAGGGTCACCCAGAAATCCTACAAGATGTCCTCCTCCAGCCCCTGGACCTTCAGCAGCCGCTCTTGCATGAGCGGGCGCGGCACCCACGTCAGCTCCTACTCTGGGGTGGGCAGTGACGGCAGCGGCTTCCGGGGCAACCTGGGTGCCGCCACGGGTCTGATGGGGGTGGGGCTATGGAGGGGCAGGGAGTGCAGGGGGCATCACAGCCGTCACGTTGAACCAGAGCCTGCTGAGCCCCCTTAAGCTGGAGGTGGACCCCAATATCCAGGCCATGTGGATGTAGGAGAAGGAGCAGATCAAGACCCTCAAGAAAAGTTTGCTTCCTTCATGCACAAGGTACGGTTCCTGCAGCAGCAGAACAAGATGCTGGAGACCAAGTGGAGCCTCCTGCAGCAGCAGAACAAGATGCTGGAGACCAAGTGGAGCCTCCTGCAGCAGCAGAAGCCTGCTGGGAGCAAAACGGACAAGTTGTTCGCGAGCTACATCAACAACCTTCAGCGGCAGCACGAGGCGCTGGGCCAGGAGAAGCTGAAGCTGGAGGCGGAGCTGGCAACATGCAGGGGCTGGTGGAAGACTTCAAGACAAAGTCCAAGGATGAGATCGACAAGCGACAGAGATGGAGAATGAATTTGTCCTCATCAAGAAGGATGTGGATGAAGGTTACATGAGCAAAGCAGAGCTGCAGTCCCGCCTGGAAGGGCTGACTGATGAGATGAACTTCCTCGGGCAGCTGTATGAAGCGGAGATCCGTGAGCTGCAGGCCCAGATCTCTGACAAGTCCGTGGTCATCTCCATGGACAACAGCCACTCCCTGGACCTGAATGGCATCATCGCCAAGGTCAAGGCCCAGTACGAGGAGATCGCCAACCACAGCCTGGCTGAGGCTGAGAGCACGTACCTGATCAAGTACAGGAGCTGCAAACGCTGGCCGCGAAGCACGGGGATGACCTCCGCCGCACGAAGACGGAGATTTCCGAGATGAACCGGACCGTGAGCCGGCTGCAGGCTGAGATGGAGGGCCTGAGGGGCCAGAGGGCTTCCCTGGAGGCCGCCGTTGCTGGTGGCAAGCAGCGTGGGGAGCTGGCCGTTAAGGACGCCAGTGCCAAGTTGGCCCAGCTGGAGGCCGCCCTGCACCAGGCCAAGCAGGACACGGCGCGGCCGCTGCACCAGTACCAGGATCTCAGGAATGTCAAGCTGGCCCTGGACATCGAGATCGCCACCTACTGCAACTGCTGGAGGGCAAGGAGAGCCGGCTGGGATCTGGGGTGCAGAACGTGAGTATTCATACGAAGACTCCAGTGGCTGCTACTCAGGCCCACTGAGCCCCATCTTCGGGGGCCTCTCAGGCACTGGCAACAGCTACTCCTGCACTGGCTCCACCAAGGCCGGGGTGTGAAGAAGATTGAGACCCGCGAGGGGAAGCTGGTGTCCAAGTCGTCCGATGTCCTGCCCAAGCAAACTGCCACTGCAGCCCCTCCCAGGCCACCCGCCTGCCGTGCTGCCCCAGAGCCCGGGGACAAGAGCTGTGCAGGGGGGCGTAGGGAACAGGAGACCTGGGGTAGCCCCTCTTGCCCATGTCCCCAACTAGAAGCCAGTTTTGTCTTCTCCAAAATAAAGCCTCAGTCAGCTCTGCCAACCAACAGCAAAAAAAAAAAAAAAAAAAGGCAATGCTTTCATCATTGTTATCTTTAAATGACTCATTAAAGAAGTGTTTTAAAGGTTTTTCAGTTTTCATTTCTAATGCAGTAAATGTTGATTGTTTATCCACGTGTACAAAAGTACTCAGAGATTCTCAATAAGCCTCAAGAGTGTTAAGGGGTTCAGAGGTCAAAAAGAAAAAAAGAAAAAAAATGGAATACTACTGTGTTGGAACAAAAAGTACTCTTTTGCTTTGGTGAATAATTGAAAGCATTCAGTGCTGCACAAGCATTTTAGCAGACAAGCAGACAAGCAAAGCCTGTAATACAACTTTCTGCGGTGGCATGCTGCCCTGTGATACCTCCTCCAAGTGGCACAAATGAACGCATTCAGTGACATGACCCGGAGACATAGCCTCCCTGTGGCACATAAAAAATAAGAGCAAAACTATATAAACTTGAAATTTTGCTGGGTAATTATATGACTTGCTATCCAATTATGATTCATTAACTCAATTTAGTATCGATACAAAGTTTTAAGTTACCTAATATTAGAAATTATCTTTAAACTGACATACTACAAAACATAATTGCTGCTGAGATTAAAAGTTCAATTTAGTTAAACACAATTTACATTTGTCATAATCTTAAACATTAGGAGCAACATTAGCTTATTTGACCTCTTTACATTTAAGAGAAGTATCTCCAAATAGAATTTAAATGTACCTAATGCTGATAAATCGGAGGAGACAGACCATTTTTTATTAAGCAGAAATTATTTAACCAGTCTCATTTGCCAAAATTATGTGAACTTGGATTCTTAAAATATTTCTGAGTTCATTTTTCTATGAATTATTTTTAGCATGTTTAAAGTATTAGAAGTTCATTTTCCTTATTTTTTGGAATTTGGGGAATATTCAATTTCTGTATGTGCTTATCTATATCTATAGGCCAATAAGGATTGAGAGCCAAGGGAGCTCAGAACACAGGTCCTTTAACTTGAAAGGCTTTATAATCTACTTTGTTAATGTCTTCCAGAGATAGGAAAACATTACATGATCACACAATAAGAGGTAAAGACCTTTCTGAATTCCAGACACATAGACACACAGGCACATAGAGAGCTTATAGCTTCTAAAATTGCAGTCATGGGACAAGAGTAAACACAAAAACACAAAATCTCCCTGGTCTAAATATCAAAGAGCTGTTCTCCTTGGTTGGCGTGAAACTCAGTTGATTTGAGCTCAAAGTAGGCAAATGGACAAACAAGCAAAAGACTAACAACACAGATTCTCTGACATCCCTGGTCAACATATTCTGTACCAGCCATTAATCCATTCACAGAGATCACCAAACGGTCAGATCATAAAACCAAATTCCCCACCACTGCAGCATAACAAAATGTTTAAGAACGCAGCCTCTGGAGCCAGGCTGTCTGGAATAGAAAAAAATCCCAGCTCCACAGATCACTAGCTGTGTGACCTCAGACAGTCACACCGTTTCTTTGTCCCAGTAAAATGGGGATAACAATACTACCTACCTAACTACCTACCTATTGGGTTGTTGTGAGGGTTACAGGTCTTGGACATCGGTGGTTAGATTTACTTCCAGGAACTTGACGCTTTTACACTTCTGTAAACGACATCATTTAAACGCCATTTTATTTACTAAGAGTTGTCACTGGGTCTGTAAAACTTTAACTTACATGTTGCTTTGGCATACAGAACTACTGCTAAATTCACTTATAAATTCTAATGATTTCTTTGTAGATTCTGTTGGATCAGCTATAAACTACAAATTATCTTATCATCTACAAAACAGTTTTGTTTCTCCTGTTCAAACCCTTGTACCTTTTACTGCTTTGGTTGCCTTTCTGCACTGTACAATGCTGAGCAGGAATGATGAGAGCTGGTAGGACTGGTCTTTGTTCCCAATCACAAACTTTTGATGTTGTTCATTCAGTATCGCTGGCTGTTTTCCTCCTTTCCCCCCTAGCTAACCTTTAGTCATCCTTCAATAATCTGTTGAAATGTCACATCATGGGGAATACTTCCCTGACTCATCCAGTCTGACTTAGATGTCTCTTCCCACCTAGTCTTATTCAGACTATTCTAATTGACAGTTTTTGAGCTGAGTCTTCCTGTAGCCAAAGAATTCCTTGTAACTAACAAAGTGCCTGGCACATGGAAGAAAGTCGATAAATATCAGTTGGAAGAATGATTAAAGTGGTATATTGTGGTTTCCTTTTTTTTCCTGAATGTGATTTTTAAATAACTGCTACATTCATATAGCCAATATTTTCATTAGTGGGAGGAGGGGACTATAAAGCAGAAGGAATGCAATTCATTGTGAAGTCTTACACACCAAGGAGAAAATCTAACTGTGGTCGATAGTATCTGGGCTCCCTCCCTCCAGGACCCCTCCCCGTGGGAGGATTTATGCATCCCTATGTTAGTGAACTTCAGAGAGGTTATAAGGCTTGCTTTGGCCAACAAAAGATGGGTGGAAATTGCACAAGTCACTTCCAAACAGAAACTTTAAAAGTAAGCTTATGGTCCCCCAGGACTTTTCTTTTTGCTTTCAATGGCCACGTCCAAGTGGAGACAACTCCATCCATCTGGGTTCCATAGCAAAGACAGCATGGGACAGAGTCACAGATGGACATACCACGGACATGTAGCATGAGTGAGTGCTAAGCTTCACTGACATAAGCCACTGTGATTTGGGGGTCACTTATTACCACAGCACAACATAGTCTAACCTGACTAATATACTAATGTACTTGAAATTCAGCTTCCCAGCCCTTCTGCAGTACTCTATTATATAGCTAATTCAGTGCATATTATCAGTTTTTAAATGAACAGAAACCCCTAAATTTTATGTAATGATATCTTTATGGATTCTTCCAGTTAAAGAAATGGACACTCCTTAGCTTTCTAAAATTCGTTTTGAGGTATATCGGTAAAGCAGGCATTGCGAGTTGTCTACCCAATATGCATGCTCACCTTTGCCCTTATAAATAGAACCTTAATATTTTTTAAGGAGGCAATATACCTAGTAACATTCCAGTCTTCACAGACCCCCTTGCTATTAAGGGTGGTCATGAGACTATATTCTGTCTAATGAGGAAAAACAAAATCAACAGAATACAACCAGATAGGGATTATGGGAAAGCGCCTGTTTTTCCTTCTTAGTCTTGTATGTGATGCCAGAGGTTCAGCAACCACTTTGTGTCCATGAGGAAAAAAGTAAAAAATTACAGTTGGAGAGAAAAAGCTAGAAGATGTCTGGATATCTGATGCCTCCCTTTAGAGTTACACCGGTCCCAGACTGGTTACCTCTGGATTTCTTGTTACTAGAAAATAACATAAATACCATTTGTGTCAAAACCACCCTTTTGGGGTCTCAGTTATGTGTCAGAAAACACCAACATTAACTGATGCAATAGATGTGCTTGAGTTCAGGGTTTCTCAAATTCAGCACTATTGACTTTTGGGCCAGATAATTCTTGTTGTGGAGGCTGCCCTGTGCAGTGTAGGATGTTGAGCGGTATCCCTGGCCTCTACCCACTAGATGGCAGTATCAACCCCACTTGTGACAACCAAAAATGTCTCTGGACACGGCCAAATGTCCCCTGGTGGTGGTGGTGGTGGTGGTGGTGGCACTGGCCTAAGCCCTTCCAGAACCATGGTTTTAAATACAATTATAGGACAATTAAGGCTAAATGTATTGCTGCAGGATTGCTCTCTTCCAAGTTCCTGCAGGTACCAGTGTGCGTAGAGGAGAAAAGAGGGCCCAGGACTAAGCCGAACACTTGGGTGACTCACAGCACTTTAATGTAGCAGGCACTTGAGGAAAACGGCATGATTAATACATATTCTCCCGCCATTTACCAGGGTGCTTCATTTTCATCTGAAAGACTGTTCTTGGAAATTGCAGCATTTATGCTAGGAAAGGCATCATCAGAGTGGAGGTTTGCGCACTTTTGTGTTTGTGTGTGGGGGTGGGGGGAAGGAATTGATTTTGAATGGGGTAGGGAAAGAAGTCTTTCTAGATCCCCTCAAATAACACCACTGATTACATCTTTGAAAGGTCGATGCTGCTTCCAAGACAAGAGTCATTCCACGGGGATGTAGGCAAGAAAGTGGATGATTCCTAGGTGTGTGAATGAGAGACAGAGAGATCACATTCTTTTTCCCCCAAGTAGGTGATAAATTTCCTTAGTGTCTATTGCCTATGTATAGTGTCCACAAGAGGATTCCATATTCTGTCTGCTGAATAAGGGAGTCGGCATTGTGAGGTGATTTCAGAAATGAATGCAGGCCATTGCGTTTGGTGTTGAACGTCATCCAGCCCACTGGGGGTCTTAACAAATTCTAGGTAATGATGACAACAAACAAGGGAAAATGAGAGTGGACCATCACCCACGTCACCTGGCTGATGAGTGACCTGGGATTTGAGTGCTTTCTGCCCCTTTTCCTGCCAGATGACCACTTCAGTGTGCAGAAATGCTCTCCCAGGACAGTTGCTGTCTTCCGATGAGAAGAAATGTCAACCTGGTACCTTGGCAACAATGAGACAGCGAGTGCTTGCAATTCTAGCGCAACCCCATACTGAGAATTTCAATCTCCCTGCTCTCCAAATTTACCTTGAGCTCAGAGAAGTCATTCCTCCCTTTTCCTGAGTGCCTATTTCCAAAAGGTGTTGCTAGTCACATTGTTATTAGTATAGTCATTACTAGTAATATAATTATAAAAGTTATGCATGTTCACTGTAAAAAATTCAAACAGCACAGAGCTTTAAGGAGAGAAGTAGAAGCGCCCTTTCTGCCAAGCCCACTTCTTAGAGGTACTTATTGTTAACCCTTTGAGTTTACTTCCAGACATATTCACTTAATATTAATTTTTTTTAAATTTTTATTGTGATTGTTCAGATACCATACAATTATCCAAAGATCCAAAGTGTACAATCAGTTGCCC
>PVKY010006056.1:0-16461 GCA_004027775.1 Bradypus variegatus
ATACATTAGGCCCCTTTTCCCCATGGCTTCCTTCCTGGCCCCCTTCCAGGCTGCCCTTCCCCTCCCTGAGCCACCCTCCTGCCCATCTCCCCCCCAGCATCAGGCCTACGAGTTCCAGTTCGGCGCAGCCTACGCCTGGATGATGTGCGTCTTCACGGTGGTCATGACCTACAGTATCACCTGCCCCATCATCGTGCCCTTCGGTAGGCACCGCCGCGCCGGGACCTGGGCCCTGCTCGGGGGGACCCGGGGCCTCACCCGCACCATGCTAGCGAGGCAGGCCACCCCGAATGGACAGGGCCCCGGCTGGGAGACCGGCCCCTCAGGCCTCCCACCCGGTCCCTGGCTCAGTCTGGGACCTGGCCTTAGAGGAGGAGAGGAGAGCCATGGCTGCCCAGGCTGGGCCCAGCTGGCGGGCTGGGCACCGGCGCAGAGTCACCGGCATGGCTGAGGCCTTCACACAACTGGGTAGACCTAGACACCTGTCACATCCCCACTGACGTGCTCGGGCACACCGTATAGGACACATATCCACCCAGGCATTATGGGCACATCTGTACATCACCCTATTAACTCTGCAAAGACTTCTGGATTCTAGGGTGGGGTGGGTCCTCACCTCTCATGGAGATACTCCACTTTAGCTGAGCTGTGTGACTTGGCAAGTCTCTCTTGCTGAAGAAGTTAGCGAGATTTATTTTCAACTGTCTCCCCCATGGTAGCCTCTACTTTCCCCCTGATTGCATCCTAACCCCTTTACCAACCTCCCTGGTTATTGAAAGCTCAGAACTCCCAAACTAATATCCCTGTCCTTGTTCTAAAATCCCCATTCCCTCAGCCTCCAGGGAAATAGAACTTGTTCCCTAATTTGTATTCATCTGTTTAGGAACAAGGGTAGAAAAAAAAGGATATGGTTTTCAAAAGGATGCTCGTTGATCCAAATGAATGAATGTCTAATAGTGGAATTCCTGATGAGGGGCTGCAGAATCAAGGAGCTGAACCAAAGGCAGCTGAAGTTCTGTGATAGTGCTAGGGGCAGGAGGGTGCTGTCCTTGCATCGGGGCTGGGGTAGGAGGAGGGAGGCTGAGGGAGAACCAGGACATCCTGTAGGTGGACACAGAGGTCCAGCGGCACTGGTTCCAAGGTCAGGGCCCTTGTGGCTATCCCCCAGGGCTCATGTACATGCTGCTGAAGCACCTGGTAGACAGGTACAATCTCTACTACGCCTACCTGCCGGCCAAGCTGGACAAGAAGATCCACTCAGGGGCTGTGAACCAGGTGGTGGCTGCGCCCATCCTCTGCCTCTTCTGGCTGCTCTTCTTTTCCACCATGCGCACGGGTAAGGGCCACCTGCCCCTCCTTGGGGACCTGGCAGTGGGGAGGGGTGTCTCCAGCCAGAGTCAAGGCAGAGCAGGCCACAGGAGGGTCACCAATGGCTGGGGCCTGGGAGAGGTCAGGGTGAGGCTGTCACACATCATAGGCGCTGGGAGTGTGGGGACTGTGCTGAACAGGTAGCAAGAGCTGGGATGATGTGGCCCCACCAGGAGGAAGGGGGCCCCCAGGAAAGATAGCAGCCCCATTCTTTTCCCCCCACCAGGGTTCCTAGCCCCAACATCTATGTTCACATTCGTGGTCCTGGTCATCACCATCGTCATCTGTCTCTGCCACGTCTGCTTCGGACACTTCAAATACCTCAGTGCCCACAACTACAAGGTGTGGGGGCAGGGGGGTGGCTGGGAGCAAGAGGGGGCAGATGTGGGGGTCATGATTGTGGCTGGGGACAGGGGCATCCCCCCCCACTCCTGCCCCTCTTACCCCTGCTCCATGATTCATCCCGGGCCCATCAAGATTGAGCACACAGAGACAGACACCGCAGACCCCAGAAGCAATGGACGGCCACCCACTGCTGCCGCTGTCCCCAAATCTGCGGTGAGTGTCCCCCTCCATGGCCAACGGTGGGGAGGGGCCCCTGATTGAAATTCAGAGACCCTAAGGCTGGGTGTCCCATGAGTCCTCCAGACCCCCCGGGAGGTGGGGATCCGGGGCAGGGAGAGATCTGGCCCCACTGGAGGTCTGCCCCACCTATCCCTGAGAGGGGGCCACTGCCCCTTCCCCTTCTGCTGTCTACCCACACCCCGTAGTCTCCCTGCAGGCCCCATCATCCTGCCTGGAGGGGCAGCTATCTGCCCTCACCATCCACCCTCCTCTCCTTCAGAAATACATCGCTCAGGTGCTGCAGGACTCAGAGGTGGATGGGGATGGGGACGGGGGTCCCGGGAGCTCGGGGGACGAGCCCCCATCCTCCTCGTCTCAGGATGAGGAACTGCTGATGCCGCCTGATGGCCTCACAGACACGGACTTCCAGTCTTGCGAGGACAGCCTCATAGAGAATGAGATTCACCAGTAAGGGGAGGGGGGGCCCTGGAGGCCACGCCCCACCCCCACCCCCATCACCCCACAGACACTAAAACGCTAATAATTTATTAGATCTAAAGCCCCTTCCTCCCCCACCCCATGCTTTCATTAAGGTATTTAACTTGGGGATTCTGCCACTCTCCCCCACCATGGAGGGAGGGAGGGAGCCCCCCAACCTCAGTGAGGAGAGCCCCAAGCTGGCCCTGGGGCAAAGAGGGATATGGAGGGGGTTCCTCCTGATCAGTGCCCCCCAAGTTAGTAACGTGGCCAGGAAAGGGTTAATGAGAGCCAAGAGGGGTGCCTGGTGACTTGACTGGAGACCTGGAGTAGCAGGCGGATCTAGGGGCTGTCCCCAGTTCCTCCCTCCCCCCAATTCCCCCTGGGATCTGGCACTCCAGGGAAAAGGAATCTCCAGCCCCTATGGGTTGCATGAGAGGGGGAGGGGCCCTGAGTGGGAGGAAGAGTCAGGCCCCGAGCCAGAGGAGGTGACCTGGGGGTGGGGGGTGGGCATGGCTGACACTGGAAAATGGGTTTTTGCACTGCTTTTTTTTTTTTTTCTTTTTCCTTTAAAATAAAAATGAAAAGAAAAGCTCTGAGTCTGGTGTCTGATTTGTGCTGCTGCCCTGGACGCATGGACTGGGGTCCAGCCACCCTCCACTTTCTGTCTGGAATGCCTGTCAGCGTCCCTGCCTGTCCTCAGGGACTTCAGGCTTGGAGCCCTGGTTTCTCCACCAGGAAGAGAGTGGGCATCCCGGGCGAGGCATCAGGGGGATCTCCCAAGCAGAAATGGCCTGCTCATGTGGCCACATGACCAGCCCACCCCCTCAGACCCTTCCCCTGGGTCTCTGTCAGCTCTGCCCCCACCCCTTGCCCTGGGGAAATTGTGGAACAGAGACACAGGCCCACACTCTGAATCCCTGAAAGCAACAAAGGGCAGGACAGAGATGCAGGGGAGGAAGGCTGTGCACAGCCATGAGTTCTACCCTGGTCCAGGAAGGCTTCCTGGAGGAGGAAGGGCCCAGCAGAGCTGCTTCCAAAGAGGGGCTCCCCACAGGCTGCTCTGGAGGAGAAAAAGCAAGAAAATGGGGCTACAGTGGTTGTCAAATACTGTCCTTACTATCTATTATTTGTTACTGTTGTTGCTACAGTTTCTTGAGTGCTCATTATGTACCTGGAATTAAGCTCGCTCTGATTTCCTGTGCAGGTTACAAGAGGTAAAGCAGGTGAAGTGCTCACTTGGCGGAGGGCCTGGCATCCAAATGTAAGCTATAATCAATGCCATTTGTGGTCGTTAAAACAGCCCTACAAGGCAGGTATATTTCTTCCTTTTATGGCAAGGACACTGAGGATCAGGGAGGTTATGGAGTTTGTACAAGGTTATTGGTCTGAGAGGATCTTGAAAAGTCCTTGCTGAGCATCTCAGAGGGAGTAAGTCTATCCGTCTGTCCCCAGGTCCCACCCACAGGAGTATCTGAGGCCCTCCCTGAAAAGCCCCCCGTCTACCTCCCAGTTAAATCTGTTCCATCCTCTAAGACCCAGCTCAAACTCACCTTTTCTAGGAAGTGTCCCCCGACCTCATGAGTCCCCCTTCCAAAGGCCTATGGAGCCACCTGGTCAGCACCCCCCACCCAACCACACACACAGTGTACTGAGTGTGCAATGAGTGGGAGACCTGGATTCCCGGCCTGCCTCTGTTCCCGACTCTCTGTCCAGCCCTGGGAAAACCCCTCTCCTCCCTGGACCTTGGTTTCCTCATCAGTAAAGTCAGGGGTAACCCCGAAGGTCCCTTGCAGCGTCCTCCTGCCCACCTCCACCTACCACCAGCACCAAGAAAACGAGAAAGTGAGTCAAGGAACTCCCAGAGGGGAGAAGAGGAGAGAGCTCAGAGGAGGAGCAGGAAGGGAAGAAGCACCACGACAGCCCACAGACATTCGACAAAAAACAAACGACACGCAGCGGGGACAGCGTGGAGGCCAGCGTTTGCGGAAGTCTGGCGGTGGGAAGAGGGCGGGGCCAACCACAGCTGCGATGATGGCTGCAGGCTCAGTCCAGGCCTCCGGCCTCCGCGTGGACGTCTGACCTGTGGCTCTGCGAGATGTGGACTTCCAGGTGGCATCCCTGAGGTCTTGGAGCCTGGGGAGCTAGCTGCCAGGCTGAGGGCGGGGGAAGTAGGGTGCTGCCCGGTGGGTAAGCAGAAATTGGTTGTGAGTTTCCAGCAGGGAGCAGGCACAGCACGTCCAGGAGGCCTCAAGCAGCAGCCTTGCGCTCAGGTCCTCCAGCCAACCCTCCTGAGCCCCGGCAGTACCTGTGCTGGAGATGCAGTGAGGATCACGGCTGGTCGTTGCCTTCCGGCACCCACGGCCTGGGGTCAAGTCAGACAGATACAAACAGTCAGGAGTGCTCGCTGTGTCTAGCTCTGTTCTCAGCTTTCTCCAGGGGTTAACTAATCCTCAGAGGAGCCAATCCCAAATTTGTAGATGAGGAAGCTGAAGCACACAGCTGGGGGCAGCAGAAGAAAATGGATGAGAGCTGGGGCTTTAGGTTCAAATCCCCGCTCAGCCACTTACTAGCTGCGTGAACTTGGGCAAGTTGCATCTCACTTCTGGACCTCACTTTCCCAGTCTGTAAAATGGGAATAATGATAGCATTTCCTCGAGCTTTGCTTTAAGGATTAAATAAGTGGAAAGGCCTTAAGCAGTGTTTGGCACATAATAAGAACTTAATAAACTACCATTACAATTCTTAGACATGAGGAGATGGAGACCTAGAAAGTGGGGAGGATTTTCCCCAGGTCAGGCTGGAACAAGACTCTGTGATTCCATTCAGTTGCCTGAGCTTCCTCTCCATACCCAGTACACTGCCAGGCAGGGATGAGGGCACCACGATGGCCTCAACAGTCCCTGCCCTCAGTGATATGACACTTGGGTGAAAACTGAAATACAGGGCAGAGTCTCCAGCTCAGAGTTCACCCTTTCCCATGGAAAGGCACAACATCATATAGTCAGACCAGTGGCCTAACCATGCCAGCCTATAGTCAATCACAGAGGACTTCTGAGGGGAGGTGACTCTGAAGCTGGTTTTCAAAGGAGGGGCAGAGGGTTGAGACCATCCCTGGGGGCCCAGGAGTAAGGCCAGCCATAGCACACTTAGGGCCCAGCTGGCGATTTCCACACCCTACACAGTCACTATGCCCCCTCCTAGCTTAGGCACTGCATCTTGTGCTTTATTATATGGATTCTCATTTCACTTGCACAAGCCCTTGTACAGAGAAGGAAACTGAGGCTCAACAAGTGCAAGTCATTCATTCACAGTCACACAAATGGTAAGTGGAAGAGCTAGGATTCGAACCCTGGTCTTACTGGTGCCGAAGCTTTCATCTGCACCCCATGCTCAGATGCTGTTAGCTGAAGAGGAGTTGAGTATTCAGTGGCCATTTTGCCTGTGAAAGAAGGAGGAAGACCTCATGGGAGTCTGAAGAAGGTGAAGGTGTAGATCTCAGAATGGAGTAACTGGCACCGTGGTTAAGACCCTGCAAGGATATTGAGCAACTTCAAGAAGGAGTGAAGCTGTGAGACATGCAATGAGGTGAATGGATCCTGTAGACAGCATGTTGAGTGAACTATGCCAGAAACCAAGGCAAATACTATAATGCCTCACCAATATGGACTAACTACAATATGTAAATTCAGAATTGAATCGTAGAGCACAGCTTATCAGAGGAACGCTTGTTGTAATGGTCTCTAGACTGTAAGCTCTTACAGCAGTCACATCTATTCCTGAATTGTAATGGCTATTTCCAGATTCTGAGATGCTGATCCCTTTGTGTGTAACCTGATCGATCCCTGGAACTTTGAGTGTCTGTGTGACACCTGAAACTCAGAGCTAGAGCTTGGCAAATATGAACGTCAGTATTAGCACATACAGCAGCTATTAAAACAGCTGAAGGCTTTTCAGGCAAGATGGTGGCATAGAGAGGAGTGGAGTTTAGTTAGTCCCCTGGAACAACAACCAGGAACAACTAGTAAATAATTTGGAATAACTGCTGGGGGACAACCGTGACTGTCCACACATCATACACCAACATGGATTGAGAGGAATGCCTGAGATCACAGCATAAAATCTGTAAGTAAAAACTTCATAACTGCGCTGGAAGCCCCCTCCCCCCATGGTAGGCTGAGCTGTAAAACCTCACTGTGGTAGAAAGCAGCATTCCTGTAGCAAGAGAATATAGCTCAACCTAGCTCCAACTAGAGTTTTAAGTAACAAATGTGGACTGCTGAATACAAGCTACAACCCCCTAACAAGAAGACAGAGGCTTTTAGTGATGAATGATCTTAAAGAAACAGAAGATTCCTCTGTCCCAAGATGGGGAGCCCAGAAGACCAGTTGTTACCTCTGGCTGATAGGTGAAACTGGGGGGCCGTGGACTGGCTCTGAAAGGGGGCTTTCTGTCCCTTTCTTTCTCTCTCAACCTGAGGGGCTCAGCAGAGAAAGCCTCAGCCATTTTCAGTTCACAGTGCTCTGACACAGACAGGGGGTTAGATAAGAGAGTCATAGAGACAAAGGAGCTATTCAAATGCAGATGATAACTCCCTAGGGGGTTAAGAGGAAGGAGGGAGGAACAGCTGTACTACAGGTCTTCCCTTCAGAACCAGACCCCAGAGCCTGGGGGATAACAGCCAAAACAGAAACTAAAGGGGCCACACCACCTTACACCAGTCAAGAGTGACAGGCTGACAGGAACCACCTGCTGGGCAGGTTAGGAAAAGCACAGCAGCTAGAGACTTCACAGGAAAGTCTGTCAATCTCTAAGACACACCCACAGGGAGACTTGAAACTGAATATAACCCCATTCTGCTCTAGGAAAATCTGACTGGGGTAACCAAGGAAACCAGATGACTAGACAACAGAAAACTACAAACTACACTAGGAAAAATGAAGATATGGCCCAGTCAAAGGAACAAACGTAATCAAGATACAGTTGAGATATTGTTTCACTTTAATGAAACCATCTATTAAATATTTTCAAAGAAATATGCCAAATCAAATAAAAAACCAAATCAATGAGTTCAGGGAAGATATGGCAAAAGAGATGAAGGCTATAAAGTAAACACTGGGTGAACATAAGGTAGAAATCGCAAGTTTGATAAAGCAACTGGCAGAATCTATGGAAATGAAAGACACAACACAAGAGATGAAAAACACAATGCAGACACAACAGCAGATCTGAAGAGGCAGAATTAAACACTCAGGAACTGGAGAACAAGACACCTGAAATCCTACACGCAAAAGAACAGATAGGGAAAATGGAAAAACATGAGCAATGTCTCAGGGAATTGAATGACAACATGAAGCACATGAATGTACGTGTCATGGGTGTCCCAGAAGGAGAAGAGAAGGGAAAGGGGGCAAAAGCAATAATAGAGGAAATAATCAATGAAAATTTCCCATCTCTTATGAAAGACATAAAGTTACAGATCCCAGAAGCGCAGCATGCCCCAAACAGAATAGATCTAAATAGACCTACACCAAGTCACTTAATAATCAGATTATCAAATGTCAAAGATAAAGAGAGAATCCTGAAAGCAGCAAGAGAAAAGCAATCCATCACATATGAAGGAAGCTTGATAAGACTATGGCAGATTTCTCAGTAGAAACCATGGAAGCAAAAAGGAAGTAGTGTGATATATTTAAGATACTGAAAGAGAAAAATCACCAACCAAGAATCCTGTATCTGGCAAAACTGTCTTTCAATATGAGGGAGAATTTAAAATATTCTCTGACAAACAGACAATGAGAGAGTTCGTGAACAAGATATCTAGTCTACAGGAAATACTAAATAGAGCACTACAGACCCATAGGAAAAGACAGGAATGAGAGGTTTGGAACACAATTTTGGGTGTAAGTACACTGAACAAAGATGTAGTTTGTGCACTTTGGGTCTCTGTGAGTATGATTGAAAGAGGAAGGTTAGGAGCATCTGGGACACCAGAAAGACAGGGGAAAGATAAATACTAGGACTGTGTAACTCAGCGAAACCCAGAGTGCTCAACAATTGTAATAAAATGTACAAATATGTTTTTACATGAGGGAGAACAAATGAATGTCAACCTTGCAAGGTGTTAAAAATAGGGTGGTATTGGGGGAAAAATACAATCAATGCAAATTAGAGACTATGGTTAACAGAAACATTGTATTATGCTTCCTTTAATGTAACAAAAGCAATATAACAAAGCTAAATGCCTATAAGAGGGGGACATAAGGGAGTGGTATGGGACTCTTGGCATTGGTGATGTTGTCTGACTCTTTTATTCTACTTTAGTTTAATTCTGTCTTTCCTTTTGTTGCTTTTTAGCTGTCATTTTCGTTCTTTCTTTCTTTTTCTTTTGTCTCTCTACCTTCTCTGGCTCTTCCTCCTTCTTCGTGGAAGAAATGGAGATGTCCTTACATACATAGTAATGATGGTGGTGAATACATAAATATGTGACTATACAGGGAACCACTGATTATTTACTTAGGATGGAAAGTATGGTGGGTGAACAAAACCATCTTAAAAAAAAAAGGGTTGGTGAAGAAACTTGAGGGCACTATATTGAGTGAAATAAGTCAGACACATAAAGACAAATATTGCATGGCCTCATTGATATGAACTAATTATAATATGTAAACTCATAGACATGAAATATAAGTTACCAGGATATAAAAGAAGGCTCAAGAATCGGGAGCAATTGCTTATTATGAGCAGAATGTTCAACTAGGGTGAACTTAAAGCATTTGGAAATGGACAGAGGTAACTGTAGCATGTTATTGTAAAAATAACTAACAGTGCTGAATAGTGTGTGAATGTGGTGGAAAGGGTAAGCTCAGTGTCACATATGTCACTAGAAGGAAAGGTGGAGGTTAAAAAATGGGAATGCATAAAACAGTAATCTTGTGCTGGGCAATATCTGTGATTAACTGTACAAATATTAGAAATCTCTTTCATGAACTAGAACAAACATATGACACTATAACTAGAAGTTAATAATAGAGGGGTATATAGGGAAAATATACACCTATTGCAAACTATATACTACAGTTAGTAGTATTTTAACATTCTTCCATCAACAGTAACAAATGTACTATACCATATACCAATACTATTAGTCATTATTGGAGGGAGTTGGTTAGGGGTGTAGGAAGATTTGAATTTTGTTTTGTTTTGTTTTTTGTCTTTATTTCTTTTCTGGAGTAATGCAAATATTCTAAAAATTAAAAACAAAATTAACTGTGGTGATGAATGCACAGCTGTATGATAGTATCGGGAACAAATGATTGTGCACTTTGGGTCTTTGGATAATTGTATGGTATGTGAGCAATCTCAATAAAATTAAATTTTTAAGAAAGCTGAAAAAGAGTCCAGACTTCAATTAGAGATATGGATGAAGCAGATCTGGTTAGGACTAGGGCAAATTGGGCCAAAGGGTCAAGGATGATACTGACTGTGTTTTTAAACTTCAACTTCCATGTGAGACAAAGAGAAGAGATGTTTGTTTAGTGTAGGATCTATATCTCCTAAACAATTTAACTCCTATCGTTTGTTCAAATACCATAATTACATGGATCTTTGAATAGGAAGTGAGACCTGGTAGGTTTGTATAGGTTAGTGTGAAATAGTGACACATCCCAAAATAATTTGGGCAGAGAATAAAAATATATATACAGGGGGCCCCTGAGGAGCTGGGGGAAAATGCAGGTGTTGGACTTCCTCACCTGGATTGTTGCTGATGTTCTCACAGACATTGAGGACAGGCAGTTTAGCATGCCGAGCCCTCTATCTTGGGGCTTGCCCTTATGAAGCTCGTTACTGCAAAGGAGAGGCTAAACCTGCTTATAATTGTACCTGAGAGTGTCCCTCTGAGTGCCTCTTTGTTGCTCAGATGTGGCCCTCTCTCTCCAGCTAAGCCAACTCACCAGATGAACTCACTGACCTCCTCCCTACATAGGATCTGACTCCCAGGGGTATAAATCTCCCTGGCAACGCAGGATATGACTTCCGAGGATGAATCTGGACCCGACATTGTAGGGTTGAGAACATCTTCTTGACCAAAAGGGGGACGTGAAATGAAACGAAATAAAGTTTCAGTGGCTGAGAGATTCCAAATGGAGTCGAGAGGTCACTGTAATGGACATTCTTATGCACTATATAGATAACGCTTTTTAGGTTTTAATGCATTGGAATAGCTAGAATACCTGAAACTATCAAACTGCAAGCCAGTAGCCTTAACTCTTGAAGATGATTGTATAGCAATGTAGCTTACAAGGGGTGACAGTGTGATTGTGAAAACCTTGTGGATCGCACTTCCCTTTATCCAGTGTATGGATGGATGAGTAGAAAAATGGGGGCAAAAGCTAAATGAAAAATAGGGTGAGAGGTAGGGGATAATTTGGGTATTCTTTGGGTATTCTTTTTCACTTTTATTTTTTATTCTTATTTTTACTTTTTCTGGTGTAAGGAAAATGTTCAAAAAATAGATTGGGGTGATGCATGTACAACTGTATGATGGTCCTGTGAACAACTGATTGTACACCATGGATGATTATATGATATGTGAATATATCTCAATAAAACTGAATTAAGGAAAAAAAAAAAGGACGCTTCCAGGATAAGTGGTTCCCAGCTCTGTGACTCCATGTATCCTAGGAGTTAGGAATTACAGGGCCCACAGCCCCCAGCCCTGGGGAGTCACAGAGGAGCCATCGGGAAGCCTGTCCCCTGGGCGCTGAGCGCACGCCGGGGCACTTCTGTCTCCTTCTAGGCCTTGCCAGGCCTTCTCTCGCAGGAGCGGCACCGTGTGCACATCTGCTGGACACAGCCTGGGAAAGTGTCCAGCTGCCGGCTCCAGGGGCAGACCTGGCACAGCGCACAAGGGTTTCTGGGCAGCTGTGGGGGGAGACAGTCCATCAGTGGGAAGGTGGCTTTTGGGAATGAGGATGCTTTCAGGATAAAAAAGGCAGGTTGGGGTGTCAGGGACAATCCCTTCCTGGAAGGCTTGTGCTAAAGGAGAGGGACTCAGAGCTGCCCTGAATGGGGGACACAGTGAGGACAGCCAGCTGGTGGGGGGTGCGGGCCTGCCTATCCCCACAGGTGCTGGTGAATCAAGATGGGAGAAGGAAAGGAACTGGGTTACTGGCAATGCCAGTTTATAGGGAATGAATGGGATGGAGGAAAAAAGGGGAAGTAGCTGTTAAAATGTACCACTGACCTTGGAATCCCACTGCAATTTGAGAGTTCTGGGGTGGGGGGTGGGGGTAGAGACCTCTTCTCCCCCTCCCACCAGAGCCTTCAACTGCCAAGCACCATCCTAGCCACCAGCATGTTTCGCTCCACAGGTAGGTGCTAATGGGGACTTGTCCCAGTCCCATCCCTCCTGCAGACAAGGGCTGTTTCCCCCACAAGACTGGGTGCTCCTGGAGAGTGGGGCCTGCAACTCCCCCCTCCACCAGACTGGACACTCCCTAAGTACAGGCGCTGGGCCTCTTCCTCAGACTGTTTGGGAAACGCCAGGCCCGTGATGGTCAGACTGGGCAGCAGGAGGGAGAAGGGGCTCTTCCTGTGTCTCTCCACGGAGAGGGTGGAGTTGGGGAGAGAAGAGGGGCCTGGGGAAAGTGTGTTGGGAAGACCAAGTGGCCATTAGAGAGTTAAAACTCAGGGATCAGAGAGAACCTCTCCCAAGCCTGGAAAAGCAGACCCCTCAGTCCGGAAAGCTCAGTCCCTAGGAGGGCGGCAGAGGCAGGCCCGCTAGGGGCAAGCAGGGGAAACAGATTTCAGGACCTGGTAGAGATTGTCCTGGGACAGACAGAAAGAGGGCTGGGCTGAGATCAGTTATTCCTGAGGAGGGGGCAGGCAAGAGGTCAGAGAGCAGCCAAACCTCAACAGCAGAAGGGCTCAGGCCTGCACCCCACCTCCAGCCTCAGAGGGCAGCTGGAACCCACCATAAGGTGTACCGTGGGGCCATTGGCCCACAGACCCAGCCTCCTGGTTCCTGGGCCCTCACCCACTACCCTGGAAGATTAGGCCAAGCCCTTGGAGGAGACCCCAAACCCAGTGCTTGCTCTTCAGAAGTTCCCTAACTGAGAAGTCTAGATGATGTCTTAGTTTCCTCCCAGCTCCGGACATCACACTGTCCATAAAAATACAGGTTCTCAGTGTGATGCAGGAGACGCAGCATTCTGTAGGATAGCTTGATGAGCCGCTTTCTACACGCAGGGCAGGTTCTGGGATGGCGAGTCCCTCAGGCCACCCACAGACAGCTCCCATTATGTGCACAGGGGCCACTCTGCTCCCTCCAGAACCAGGACCAGGGATCGATACTGGCAGCACGGGCTGGCTCTGGGCAGAGCTGGTGAGGGACAGGAAAGGGGCCAGACAGGGCGCCAGGAGACCCCACCACTTCTAAGTGGCCTTTTACTTGATTCGGCACTCGCCTTGTTCCTGCTGCCCTGTAACTGTTTCTGGGGCTTCTGAAAAGATGTTTCTGCCAGTTCTTGCTGGTTGTTCAAAGCTTTGGTGGGGGGCCGGGAGCCCTGAAGCACCTCCCTCTGCCATCTTGGTTGGGGTGGGGCCAGCACCCAGAATCTTAAGCAGGTCTGGGGTGGGTCATGGGCAGGAGAGGGAGGGATCCAGGGGGACGAAAGAGGCGAGATTTTCCCCTCATCGCCTTGGTCTGCCCTCTGAGGTCCTTCAGCTTTCTGGGACTCCGGTGTCTTCTGCAGCTCTTCCAGACCCCCAAAGACCTCAGGACCCTCACTCCTGGGGGCAGCCAGGGCAGGGGCCTGCAGTGGTGTGGGTGCCCTGGTCCCAGTCATGTAGCCCAGGTTTCTCACCCTTGCGGTTTGGGGCTGGATAATTCTTTGTTGTGGGGCCAGCAGCCCTGGCCTCTACCCACTGGATGTTAGCAGCACCCAGTTGTGACAACCAAAAATGCCCAGTATCCCGGGGAGGGCATAATCCCCCCCACCTCGCTGCTGAGAATGGCTGGCTGACTTAACCTCTCTGGGCCCACCCCGGGCTCCACCCTGGTCAGACAAGATAGTCTTTGCTGCCCTGCCAGCTTCACAGGATAAGGATCAGATGATGAAACAGAGGAAATTTTCAACGTCATCCCTTGCAGAGATTTTTTAACCCCTCCCCTTTAATCCTCTGAATCAGAAGGGGGCTCCACTGTCCACCCCTCCCAGCCCCCTTCCACAGTCCACCTGGCTCTTTGGACAAAGGAATAAGCCATTTACCCTTCCACTTGCCCCCACTCCTCATACACACAAATCCCCTTGAATCATTTTCCTGTCTGAGGAAGTGGTAAGAGCTGCTTCTTCCATTTCTAAGAAAATCTCAGAGGGCTTGGGTTGGGGAGAAAGGGCTTGAGGAAAAGGGAGGGAGAGAAAAGGCACCTGTGCTATGTGCTCAGTCTAGCAGCAGGAATCTGACAGCAAACAAAACAGACACAACCCCCTGCTTCCATGAACTTTCATTCTAATGAGGGACACAATAACAATATTATATGTGTGTGTGTGTGTGTGACACAAATATGTTGGGGACAATAGTAAAAAGGGAGTGGAGGGCAGGCAGGAGAGAGAAAACAGAAACAAAAAAATGCTACAATGCAAAGCAAGGCGTTCATTCATGAAAGCATTTCCAAGCCCCTGTTGGGAGTCCGGGTGCCGTGTGAGACAGAGGGTACCCAGTGGCACTCAGGGTGGCCCGACCTCCACCCTTGAGAGCTCACGGCCTCATTGGGGAGACAGACCTATCAGCTCAGTGCTGGCAGATAGCAACAAACACCATAACAAAGGAAAGTGTTGGGCGCTGGGAAGGCCCCAAACTCTGCTTGGTTGAATCAGGGGGGCTTGGCAGAGGAGGAAGCATTTGAGCAAGGCCTGGAGAGCTAGGCAGGGCTGTTCCCAGTGGATAAGGTGTATGCATGAGGTCAGGGGTGATTTCAGGAGAGACCCAGAGACAGGCCCAGTGTGATGCAGCTGAGGCAGGTAGGCCACCCATGTGGGAAGGCTGGGCCAGAGGAGGGCCGCCTGGCTAGGCTCTGCCTGCTGACAAGGGGAGAGCCGTCCTAACTGCTTGGGGGAGGAGGAGATATAATCAGATTTGCATGGGATCAGAGAGATGAGATTGGAAGAAAGGGGCCAGTAGAAAATTCTTCTGGCCTAGATTTTAAAATGACTTTTGTACGGAGAAGTCGAGGCAGGGGGGAGATTAAGTCCCATGTGGGAAGCGTGGCTTCCATGTCCATGCACCATGAAATGAATGTAAACAGGGACAGCAGCATCGAGGGCAGTGTCACGGGGTGGGGGATGACAAGAGAATTGTTCAGAGAGTGGGTTTGACAATATAAGGGGTACAGTGAATGAGTTGGGGGGTTTAGTTCTAGGGAGATCCCCAGGCTTCTGGCTTGAGAGAGGGAAGAGGAAGGAAATGAGCTCAGTTTGGGACCTGTGGAATTTGAAATGGGGTGGGAGTGGGGGAGAGGAGGGAGGGGGTTCGGGAGGCTGTTGGGTGGGGTGTGTACTCAGGAGAGCTAGCTGGACAGGCAGGGTCTCCCTCAGATTGAAGTACTCAGGGAAGGGTGGGCCCAAGCTAGAGGCAGCCTTGGGGGCTGGTTTTACCCTGCTGGCAAAGATATGTCCTAGAAAGAGCTGAAAGAAGTAAGGGGTTCAAAACCTCACTTGAAGGGGCAGTGTGGCAGCAAACCCAATGAGTTGGAAAAGGTCTTCAGGAGCCAAGAACCCATTTCAGGGGTTACCATGGGGTCCAGGAAGTCCCCACTAATGATGGTAATGGAAAATTAGGGTCCTATGAGGAGACTCCTGTGCAGGGCTCAGTGGCTGTTTTGATATGAGATGAGGGTTTGTTGGAAATGGGAGATCAGGGTTCATTTCCAGAACTCAGAAAGTTCTGAAGAGGCTCTGATATGGGATAGGAGGATGGGTTTGCTTGGTTGGGACAGAGGGAAGAATATCAAAAGGTCATGTTCAGCAGGAAATCCCCTGTAGATGCCCTTAATTAAAGATGGCACATGTGTGCTAAGCCTTCCTGCTGGGGAGAAACTCTTCTTCTCACTAGGCAGTGGAGCATAAAGGTTACCAGCATTGTCTGGGGTCTGGAGTTAGTCTTAGTCCCATGTCCTTACTCTGTGACCTTGGCAAGCCTCTTAGCCATCTGGGCCCCTGCTTCCTTTCCTGGCCACTGGGGTATTACATGCACCTATTGCGTAGAACTCCTGTGCGCAGCCCCGGGGAGCCCCGCAGTGCTGCGTTAGCCTTCTGTTATAACTATTCTTGTTCTGTTAATTTGAGGAATGAAGATTAACTGAGACTCCCTGCTCTCGCCTCTAAGGAAGTCAACTCTCCACTGGCTCTAGCTGGGTCTCCCCTCCTAACCCTCACCCCTCTCCATTGCTGCCCTCCCTTCTTTTCTTTGTTCTGGGTTCCTTCCACACTTCCAGCCCCAACTGGGCTCTGTCTAACTTAGACCACAGCCTTCCTTGCCTCCATCTCTTCCTTACTGCGCTTTCAAAAGAAGTTGTTGAGATTGACAGGGGGGCAGGGAGGAAGGCTTTTTTTGTGGGTGTTGGTCTCAGTGGGAGCTGCCCCCCACAGTCAGGGGTGCACCCTCCATGCGGGAGGATGTCTTTACGGTGGCTCTCATCCTCATCACCTTCTCACAGCTCCTTGGAGAAGGGGCAGCCCCCCAGGAAGGGGACCTTAGTACCCTGAGGCTCTCTAAACCTTGGAGACATAAGCAGTCTGTCCTCTGTCCCAAGGCTACTCAGGCACTCTGCAGGGGACTCCAGATCCAAGGATCTTTCCAGTGCCCTACAGCTTCTCCTCTCTTCACATTTTCCATCCCTCTTCCAGGAGTCCCCTCCCCAGGCAGAGACCCCAAAGTGCATTTTCCAGGCTGAATGGGACCATCCCTGGGGGGACTGATGATGGGACCTAATGCCTCACACCACAGAGAGAGGGACAGGAGAGGGGGTGGGGGCTCACAGCCCTTCT
>PVKY010006057.1:0-16463 GCA_004027775.1 Bradypus variegatus
CATCCTTAAGTTCCCGGAGACATTGCTCATATTTTTTCATTCTTTTCTCCATCTGCTCCTTTGCATGTAGGCTTTCAGGTGTTTTGTTCTCCAGTTCCTGAGTGTTTTCTTCTGCCTCTTGAGATCTGCTGTTGTATGTTTCCATTGTGTCTTTCATCTCTTGTGTTGTGCCTTTCATTTCCATAGATTCTACTAGTTGGTTTTTTGAACTTTTGATTTCTGCCTTATGTATGCCCAGTGTTTTCTTTACAGCCTCTATCTCTTTTGCAATATCTTCTCTAAACTTTTTGAATTCATTTAGCATTAATTGTTTAAATTCCTGTATCTCAGATGAAGTGTACGTTTGTTTCTTTGACTGGGCCATAACTTTGTTCCTCTTAGTGTAGGTTGTAATCCTCTGTTGTCTAGGCATAGTTTCGTTGGTTATCCAATCAGGCTTTCCCAGACCAGAACAGGCTCAGGTCCCAGAGGGAGGAAATATTCTATATCTGGTTTTCCTGAGGGTGTGTCTTAGAAAACTGCTCCACCCTGTGCCTTGGGTCACTGTGCTTTTCTGCCCAGAAGGTGGCGCCTGTTAGCCTATAATTCTTGACTGGTGTGAGGAGGTATGGCCATGTTTCCCCAGGCTCTGGGGTCTGGTTCTGAGTGGAAAGGGCCCCACCCCTTTCCTCTTAGAGAAGATAGACCCCCTAGGGGGAGGTCATTAGCATTTCAATGGTCTCTCTCTCTGCTTGTGCTGTCCCCACCCTTCTCTGAATCACAGTCCTGGGAACTGTAATGGCTGGGGCTTTCTCCACTGAGCCAGAAAAGAAACAGATAGTCCCCTTCAGACCAAGTCCAAGCAAGGTCAGTCATCACCCAAAGCCTCTGTCTGTTTTCTGGGGATTCGTAGTTGTAGTGAGCAGTTCACACTCACTACTTAAAACCCCAGTTGGGGCTCAGCTGAGCTATATTTGCTTGCTGGGAGAGAGCTTCTCTCTGGCACCACGAGGCTTTGCAGCTTGGGCTATGGGGGAGGGTTCTCCCGGCTTGGATTCACAGGTTTTACTTACAGATTTTATGCTATGTTGTCGCGCATTCCTCCCAAGTCAGGTTGGTGTGTGATGAATGGACGGTCTTGTTTGTACCCCCGCAGTTATTCTGGATTATTACTAGTTGTTTCTGGTTTTTTTTAGTTGTTCCAGGGGGACTGCTTAGCTTCCACTCCTCTCTATGCCGCCATCTTGCCCCTCCTCTTGCTGTGGGTTTTTCATAAATGCTCTTTATTGTGTTGAAAAAATTCCGTTCTATTCCCTTCTATTCCTAATTTTCTGAGTGTTTTTAATCATGAAAGGACATTGGGTTTTGTCAAATGCCTTTTCTGTATCAATTGAGATGATCATTCATGTTGTTTTTCTTCATTGTATTAATGTGATATATTACATTGATTTTTTTCCTTACATTGAACCATTCTTGCATTCCTGGAATAAATCCCATTTGTCATGGTGTATAATCCTTTATATATACATTGTTGGATTCAGCTTGCCAGTATTTTGTTGAGGATTTTTGCATCTATAGTCATGAGGGATACTAGTCTGTATTTTTCCTTTCTTATACTGTTTTTTTTTTCTGGCTTTGGTATCAGGGTTATTTTGCTGCCCTTATAGAGTGAGTTGGGAAGTAATTCCTCCTCTACTATTTTTTGGAAGAGTTGGAGAAGGATGGTGTTAAATCTTGTTTAAATGTTTGGTAGAATTCAGCAGTGTAACCATCTAATCCTGGACTAACAATATCAGCTGGACTTACATCTGCATAATTCCTTGCATTAGGGACCTCTGGTGATGTCTTCTCCAGTGTTCTGATTCTGCCCCCCTTCCTTCCTCACAGGCATGGATGTTGTAAAGGTGGGGGGTCCTGTCTACAGGATTGGAGTCGGGGGTGGCGCTGCTTCCTCTGTGCAGGTGAGCGGGGACAGCTGAAGACGCAGACTCCGTCACAGTGCCTGGCGGCCCCCTGCTTGGCTGGGGAGCAGGAGTTCCCAGCCTCCCTGAGCTGAGCCCTGTCCTGTGTTACTCTAGGTGCAGGGAGACAACGCCAGCGACCTGGACTTTGGTGCCGTGCAGCGGGGAGACCCAGAGATGGAACAGAAGATGAACCGGGTGATTCGGGCTTGTGTGGAGGCACCTGGGGGCAACCCCATCTGCAGCCTGCACGACCAGGGTGCCGGCGGCAATGGTGAGGAAGGGGCTGGGATGAGGGACCAGAACCTGCTGGGATTCCTGCCAGGTTTGATTTAGGAAGAGGCAGCAAGGAGCTCTAACCGGATGTGTGTCCCATTCTCTACCCCCTGTACATTCTGAACAGGTTCAAGGTGGGGGTAGGAGCCTTCTGCCATGGTATGGCTGGTGGTGACGAGGCAGCAGGGACCCACAGAATTAAGAGCTTCTTTGGAGGCTGGGGACTGACCTGTGTTGGCCTGGTGCTGGCCACATCCAAATCACCACCTCTCTCTGCTAACCCTCTCACCAGGTAATGTCCTGAAGGAACTGAGTGACCCAGCTGGAGCCATCATTTACACCAGCCGCTTCCAGGTGGGTCTCGTCCCTGAAGCCCCAGCTCCTGCCCGCCCTGCCAGCCTTCTCAGCAACTCCCTGAGACTTGGGAGTACTCTCTGACCCTTTTCTTTCCACCCCTGCCCCCATGGATGGGCAGCTCGGGGACCCGACCCTGAATGCCTTGGAAATCTGGGGGGCTGAGTACCAGGAGTCAAATGCACTTCTGCTGCGGCCCCCCGAGCGGGACTTCCTGCGTCGTGTCAGTGCCCGGGAACGCTGCCCAGCTTGCTTCGTGGGCACCATCACCGGCGACAAGAGAGTGAGTCAGCCCGGAGCATCATGACAGACACCGTGGGCAGGGGCTGGAGGGAAAGCAGTGAGAGGAGGATGGGAGGCAGTGGCAGACATGTAGGGGGCAGGATGTAGCAGGTGGGGAGGGGGCAGGACTCAATAGGGGAAGCAAAAAAAGGGGTGAAGGAGCATTTCGGCCCCGATTTCTCGGGGTGTTCACTGCTGGTGCTTCCCTGTCTCGTTCCCCCGGTGTTTGCAGATCGTGCTGGTGGATGATCGGGCATGTCCTGGGGGACCAAATGGCCAAGGGGTTGGCCCACCGACACCTCCCCCTACCCCTGTGGACCTGGAGCTGGACTGGGTGCTGGGCAAGATGCCTCGGAAGGTATGGAAGCGGGAGGAAGTGTTTCTCCCCTCTGTGACCCAGCCCTCAGACCCCCTTCACCCAGCCTTTGCTTCACTCACCCCTGCCCCCTTCTCTATTTCAGGAGTTCTTCCTCCAGAGGGACCCCCCTGTGCTGCAGCCTCTGGCCCTGCCCCTGGGGCTGAGCGTGCGCCAGGCCCTGGAGCGGGTCTTGAGGCTGCCTGCTGTGGCCAGCAAGCGCTACCTCACCAACAAGGTGCACCCCAGCTCTGCCCCCTGCCCCCTTGCCCTGCTCACCCACCCCCGGCCTCCCACCCCTTGGGACCACTCTGGGGTTCACCAGGCCCTGGGGGAGACCCTGACCGTCTGGTCTCCCTGCTGCCCCTGCTTTGAGTCAGCTCTTGGCTGCATGCTCAGGGAGAGCCGGGCCTCCCACCACCCTATGTCCTTAGGGGCAAGTGGAGGAGCCCCTGTCTTCAACCCCACCTGGTTCTGCAGGTGGATCGCTCCGTGGGGGGCCTGGTGGCCCAGCAGCAGTGTGTTGGACCTCTGCAGACCCCCCTAGCAGATGTAGCGGTGGTGGCCCTGAGTCACCAGGAACTCGTGGGGGCCGCGACAGCCCTGGGAGAGCAGCCAGTTAAGAGCCTGCTGGACCCCAAGGTTGCCGCCCGGCTGGCGGTAGCCGAAGCCCTGACCAACCTGGTGTTTGCTCTGGTCACTGACCTCTGGGTGAGCGCCTGCAGCTTCTAGGCCTGAGCCCCAAGTTACACACCTGCTTACCCCTCCTTCCCTTTCCAGGCTTTCACCACCAGGTCCTCCTGCCACCCCTGGGCTCTGCATGTCTTTGTTTCCACCTGACACTGTGTCTCTGTCACTCTCCAGGACGTGAAGTGCAGTGGGAACTGGATGTGGGCAGCCAAGCTCCCAGGGGAGGGTGCAGCCCTGGCCGACGCCTGCGAGGCCATGGTGGCAGTGATGGCAGCCCTGGGCGTGGCAGTGGACGGCGGCAAGGACTCCCTCAGCATGGCTGCCCGGGTGGGCCCTGAGACCGTGAGGGCTCCTGGTGAGGCTGGGGGCCATGGGGAGAGGGTGAGGAGCTGGGCCTGGTGGGCACCTCACTCCCTCCTCGTTCCCTCCGTAGGGTCGCTGGTCATCTCGGCCTATGCAGTATGTCCAGACATCACAGCCACCGTCACCCCAGACCTCAAGCATCCTGGAGGGAGAGGTATGGGGTCTTCCTCCTCCTCATTGTACCATGTCTTCAGGGCTTGTTCCGGTTTGCTAATGCTGCTGTTTTGTAAAATACCAGACATGGATTGGCTTTTATAAAGGGGGTTTATTTGGTTACAAAGTTACAGTCTTAAGGCCATAAAGTGTCCAAGGTAAGGCATCAACAATAGGGTACCTTCACTGGAGAAAGGCCATTGGCATCCAGAAAACCTCTGTCAGCTGGAAAGGCACGTGGCTGGTGTCTGCTTGCTCCTAGGTTGCATTTCAAAATGGTGTTCGCCAAAGTGTCAGTTTTAGCCTTCAACAGGCGTCTTCAAAATGTCTCTTTAAGCTGCAGCACTTCCGTCTGTGAACTTTTTTATAGGATTCCAGGGATTCAGTTAAAACCTACCTTGAATGGGTGGGGTAATACCTCCATGGAAATTATCCAATCAGAGGTCTCGCCCACAGTTGATTGGGTCACATCTCCACGGAAACACTCAATCAAAGGATTCCAACCTAATCAACACTAACCCATCTGCCTCCACAAGATTGCATCAAAAAACATGGCGTTTTGGGGGACATAATAGATCCAAACTGGCACAGGGCTTGATCCCTTGTTCGGGGTCCGCTTCATGCTTTCTGCGACTCATAGTCTGTGGGTTCTGTCCACATGCTGGGAACTGGAGGGCTTGTGAGCACTGTGGAACGGATTCCTCCTAGCTGTCTCTCTCCCACACCCCTGCACTGTCTCCCAGGCCATCTGCTATACGTGCCTCTGAGTCCTGGGCAGCACCGGCTGGGAGGTACGGCTCTGGCCCAGTGCTTCTCCCAGCTCGGGGAGCAGCCTCCCGACTTGGACCTCCCTGAGAACTTGGTGTGGGCCTTCAACATCACCCAGGGGCTGCTGAAAGGTGAGTGAGGCTAGGGGGAGACGGTGCCCATGTGCCAGGCCTGTGCAGGTGCTCACCAGCCGAGCCCTGCTCCGGTTCTCTGTGTGTGCCCAGCTCTCCCCAGAAGACAAGGCAGGGCCAGCAGGTTTGGGCCCTGAGGTTGCTGACCCTTTTCTCCTTCCTCCAGACCACCTCCTCTGCTCAGGCCATGATGTCAGCGATGGAGGCCTCATCACCTGCCTACTAGAGATGGCCTTTGCTGGGAATTGTGGGATAGAGGTGGACGTGCCTGCCCCTGGGGTTGATGGTGAGGAACCTAGTGGCTAGACTCAGGCCTGAGCTGCCTTCCCCACACCTGGATCTCCAGGAGCAGCTGCCACGCACCCTGGAGTGTCCCTGACCCCTTTTCCCCAAGCATCCTGTCTCTGGTTGCTGAACCAAATGGCACCCACCGTGTTCCCGTCTGCACCCTCTGACTCCTCCATCCCTCCCCACCCTCCCTCCACCCCCTCCCTGCCTGCACTCCCTGGAGCTTTGACTGTACCCTCCTGACTCCATCTGTGAGTCCTGGCTGTGCCCTGTCACTGTGACCCCTGTTCTTTCCCAGCACTGCCTGTACTGTTTGCTGAGGAGCCAGGCCTGGTGCTGGAGGTGCAGGAGACACACCTGGCCCGAGTGCTGCAGTGTTACCGGGGTGCTGGCCTCCACTGCCTGGAGCTGGGCCGCACGGGCACTGCTGGGCCCCATGCCCCGGTGAGGAGGAGAGCCATACTCTTTGGGAGAGTGGGGGGTTGGGGGTGGTGGTGATTCCTCTCTGCCAGCCTCAGAGGGCCTGGGATTGGGCCCCCTTCCTCCCGGCCCTGGATAAACGTGCCCCTCTCCCTAGGTGCGCGTGTCAGTGAATGGGGCTGTGGTCCTAGAGGAGCCTGTGGGACAGCTGCGAGCCCTCTGGGAGGAGACGAGTTTCCAGCTGGACCGGCTGCAGGCAGAGCCATGCTGTGTGGAAGAGGAGGAGCGGGGGCTGAGGGAGCGCACCGGGCCCAGCTACTGCCTGCCCCCCTCCTTCCCCAGAGCCTCCGTGCCCCACGAGCTTGGTGAGGGAGCGTACATAGGGGGTGGCTTCCTGGGGTCAGTGGGCCCAACACATGGAGCCTGGGTGCCTGAGCCTTCCTTGGGAAAGGTTTCTGGGGGAAGGAGCCATCTGTCCAGGACACTCCTCCTTCTCCCCCAGGTGGCCTTGCCCCCCGAGTTGCCATCTTGCGAGAGGAGGGCAGTAACGGAGACCGGGAGATGGCCAGTGCCTTCCATTTGGCTGGGTTTGAGGTGAGCAGCGGGTGGCTGGGCCCATTTGGGGACAGGGACCCCCGTCAGGCTGTGTGTCCTCTGACACTTTTTTGCTCCATCCTGCCAGGTGTGGGATGTCACCATGCAGGATCTCTGCTCTGGGGCAATCGGGCTGGACACATTCCGTGGTGTGGCCTTCGTGGGTGGCTTCAGCTACGCAGACGTGCTGGGCTCTGCCAAAGGTCAGCACACTGGCTTCTCACCCCCCCCCTTCCTAATAAGATGCCTTTAGTGCCCCTCTTCCTTGGCTGGGACTCAGCCTCTCACCTCCACATTTTCCTGGGGAAAGCAGTAGTGTTCAGTCTGGGCCCGATGCCAGTGGAAGTTCTACAGGTAATTTAAATGAGGCAGGTGGGCTGGGAGGGCATGCCCACCTGGAGGGCACATGTCCTTTCCAAAGGGGCAGCCACCGCTTGGCTCCAGCAGCCTGTCCTGTAGGAAAGCTGGGCATCAGCATGGTCAGAGAAGCCCAAATTCCAGATTTCTATATGAAGTCATATTTTAAAATGTTAGGCAACTAGATAAAAATATTTGAAAATGTTCTGTTGGCCAAGCAAAAAAACTTAAACACAGGCCATCTCTGGCTCTGGCCTAAGAATTAGTAGCCTGGTAGCCTCTGATCTAAGCAGATAAACCCATTTCTTCGATTGCACAAGGGGCATAGCATTGCATGCTGGGAAGGAAAAACAGCCATCCCCCTTCTTTTTCGCTCCCCCTTTTCTGGGGCCTCTCCAGGTCTCACCCCAACTTCTCTGCTCCTCCTAGGGTGGGCGGCTGCCGTGACCTTTCACCCACAGGCTGGGGCTGAGCTCAGGCGTTTCCGGAAGCGGCCAGACACCTTCAGCCTGGGCGTGTGTAACGGCTGTCAGCTGCTTGCTCTGCTGGGCTGGGTTGGAGGGGACCCCAACAAGGAGGCAGGGTTGACAGACCCCGACTCCTGCCCAGCCCAGCCAGGCCTCCTGCTCCGCCACAACCTGTCTGGGCGTTTCGAGTCCCGCTGGGCCAGCGTGAGAGTGGGGCCCGGGCCAGCCCTGATGCTGCGAGGGATGGAGGGCGCCGTGCTGCCCGTGTGGAGCGCCCACGGGGAAGGTCAGGCCTGGGGAGCATCTTGGCAGGGGCGGGCAGAGGGCACCAACGATTTCTGCTCTCACGTCCCTCTTCCTTCCCTCCCAGGTTATATGGCGTTTTCTTCTCCGGAACTACAAGCTGAGATCGAGGCCAGGGGCTTGGCTCCGCTGCACTGGGCGGATGATGATGGGAACCCCACCGAACAGTACCCCTTGAATCCCAATGGCTCCCCAGGGGGCGTGGCTGGTGTCTGCTCCCATGACGGCCGCCACCTGGCGCTCATGCCCCACCCTGAGCGGGCCGTGAGGCCCTGGCAGTGGGCGTGGCGACCCCCTCCGTTTGACACTCTGGCCACCTCCCCCTGGCTCCAGCTCTTCCTTAACGCCCGAAAGTGGACCCAGGAAGGAGGCTGCTGAGCAGGCCAGGGAGGCTCACCTGGGTGTGCTGGCTTGTGCCCAAGGTGTCTGCTGCCCTCTCCCCGCATCCCCTTCAGGAGCACTTGACGTACTCCCAAACTGATCTTGGAGAGACAAGGACCAAAATTGCAAAACAACACAGCTAATTAGATAATCTGCCCTCTTTTGCCTTAAGCTACTGGATCTGTTTTCAGTTCTTTTGCTTTATTATGTTCTGTTCTTTGTAGGCCCAGGAAGCGAAAAGAGCTTGCACTGGAATGTTAGTTCCTACCCTTGGCCCCACTTTACCTGGTGATCAGCAGGTCATGCCTCCTTTCTCTCTTCTGGGCTCTGAGGGGTTTATGGAATGGGGAAGTACAAAAGCATGCAAGTCTGGACCTCTGTGTCAGCTGAAAACCAGTAGAAGCCTTCTGGGTTCCTCTTTGAAAATGCTGTGCTGAGCTCAGCGTGAGGAATTGTCTGCATGGGTTTCTCTGATGGGGGCTCTGGCTCTGACTCAGGCTGCTCTGGCCCCTGAATGCAGCTTTCAAACTGAGCAGCTCCTTTTCTGGTGGGAGTGGTCAGCACCCTCACCCCTTGAACTGAGACTTTAGTAGATTCTAGAACTACCTCTTCCTTCTTTCCCTAGTGTTCCTTGAGGAGCTCCTGTGCTGAGCACTGTCACTGCTTTTAAGGACTTCATGGTCTAGTAGAATTTAAAATCTCTGGCAGTTACCATGAGCCAAGCATGTGTAGGCCTTTTATATGTACCCCCACAAGCTTTCAGCAATATACGTGTTAGCCCTTCTTTACAAAGGAAGAATGAAGGTCAAATAAATCACCCAGAGTCACAGAGCTTGTAAGTGAGAGCCAGGATTTGATTCCGTGGCTGACTCCCAAGGCCATTTCTTACTCATGTCACATCTCCTCCCCACCGTCCTGCAGTCATTTCCTGGAAGCACCATTATCAAGTTTTTCTCACTTGACAGCTGTCTCTGGTCATCCATTGCTTCCTTTGCATGTGAAGAAGTCACTTCCTCATGCCTGTTATGTAACTCCAGGCAACTTGCTCAACAGTTTGGTTTAAAGGAGTTTCCCTGAGAGGGGGGGGCTGGCATCTCAGATGCCTGGGGCAGCAGGGGCTGGTGGAGAGCTGGGCACAGGTTATCCTGGCAGGCAGAGTTCTCAGGAACAGACAGAGGATGACGAAACAATGGTGAATTGTGGATGGGGTGAAAATACCTTTTCAGATCTTCTCATGGTTTTGCAAGGCGACCTGTTCTGAGAGATGGAGCTAGTGAAGGTCATTTTTGACATCTGAACATTTCTTCCTGACCCCAGAGGTAGTTTTTCATTTTAGTTTTAACTTCTAATAATGTATCAAAAAAGAAAATAGTAAGGAAGCCTCACAGATCCACAACCCAAATTTAAAAATTAACTCCTGGCAAATCATGCTTGATCTATACCTTAACACATTGTTTTGAAGGAGACAGATTTATTATTCCATTCTGGAGATTATACCAAGGCTCAGATGTAAAGGTTACTGTTTTGTGCGGAAGTGGAAGGCTGGTATGTGAGGGAACGGGATAGGTTAGCTGTGATGGGTAAGCTGGAACATTCTGGAGGTGGAGTGGTTTCTGGTTTGGATGTTCAACCTCAGATACTGTCACAGCCAAGTCGGCTCAACTTATCTATGTTCCCATCCTGCAGCCACGTGACTGTCCTGGGCCCTTCCCCATCCGTCCCTCTGGGCCCTTTAGCAGTTCCCCTACAGGCCCATTCTCTTCTCTGCCCCTCCTTGCCTTCATAAAAAATCAGCTATCCTCCAGAAAACACTTTTTTCAAAGCTCCTCCAAGCAGTGACTTTTATTCTCTCAAAGCTGGGGAATTGGAGGTGGGATCCTGTCTTCCAGACTACTGCTTCTCCAGCCCCCTGGGAAGGAACTTGGCACATTTTAGGCTCATGCTGTTCTATATAACTCACCCCCGCCCCCACCCCATGTTCTAATGACTTACCTGTCACTCCTTGTGGAAGAGACTGCCAGTTATCTAATACCTCCTCTAGAAATAGAACCCCCAGTAATTTTAGCTGGGCTTTTGGTTGTTCAAAGATGACATCTCCCAAATTTCCTTACCGATGTGACTGAATTCTAGCCAGTGGGAAAGAAAATAACAAACATAACCACCAAGTGTTATTAAAGGAAGGGTGCATGCTTCTCTTCAACTGTTCCTGCTTCCTGTTCTCTGGAATGCAGATGTGATGGCTGAAACTCTAACAGCCATTTTGGACCATGAGGTAGCCATGGGAATGGATGCCAAACAAAGCAGAGTAATGGGATAGAGGGAGACTGGGTCTGTTGTCACTGTGGAGTGCCATGTGAGCCCTAGGCAGGCAGGCCCTCTCTGGATGCCTTGAGCATGAGAGACAAACTTCTGTCTTGTTTAATTTTGGTGACTGCTGTTACTTGTAGCCAAACTATCCGACTTAACCCTTCCTAACTTCCCCTCAATCTTCAAAGGCATTGGCCTCAGGCTCACATTCTTGCTCTCTACTTCAATCCCTTCCATTATCCTGGATCCATGTCAATGACCATCTAACACCCTGAACTTTTCTCTGATGACCTCCATTCCACCTCAGCCACACACCATCTCACCTTGGATTTTGTCATCACCCAGAAATTCTCCATCACCTAAATCACTTATTCAAGCACCCTTCCTCTTTGACCATAACCTCCTTTCCATTTTGCTTCATCTACCATAGTCTGAGATTTCAAAGTCATCAGGACCCCAATCCTTTTCTCCTCTTCCCACTTATCCATCTTTCAGTAAGTCTTTCCAACGCCCTTCCACTAACCTACCCCAATATCTTTACATCATATCCACTGGCAACATCTTAACCCATCAGCTTTTTCTGAGAGAGCCAGACAAGAGGGCAGATAAATTCCTCATTATCCACCTTGGGGGAAAGAAGACATTTTAAAAACAGACATAAAAAGGCAATAAAATGATAAATGAGAGGGCACTGGTGTGGGCCAATGATAATACTGCACTTTTTAAACCCCTGGGTGCTGCTGCCCAACTGGTGATGGATTCTTACTCTTTTTGTTCTGATGACCTTCACTCTACACCTGAGGTCTCAAAAATAAAAGTCCATCCTTTGGGTCTCAGCTTCATCAACAGCTCTCTGGTCGAATCTTCTGACAGACACAGGGAGGCTCTTACACAGCACTGCCTGTTGTCCGAGTCACTGTTGTCATTTATTTTTCCCCATTGCAATCCTAACACTGAACTATGTGATCCTTTGATCAAAGATCTGTGTCCCAGTAGATCTAAACTCCATGACAGCAGGGACCCCATTTTTGCTCTGCCCTGGCTCCTAGCACCTGACACCAGTACCTGGCACCTCCTAGTTATTCAATGTATCTTGAACAAATGACTAAATAGGAATGTTAAAATTAGTAAAGTTAATACCCAGTTTTTTCCTTACTAGAAGAGTGAACTCAGTGGATTAGGTTTATGAATGGCTTGGCTTTGCACATTCTCTCAAGCATTTCCCCTTTTCCCCTGGTTTCTCCAGTCACTCAAAGTTACAGTATTTGTTTTCGGATCAAATAAAGGACACTGTGGGGCCAGGGGTGGGGTGTTGGTATGTGAACGTGGTGCAGAGAGCTAGGAAGCCTCTGTTTTCTTTCTTCACACCTCCTGGCAACCAACAGGGCCCTTCAAGTTCCCAGAAAACACAGCCCTGGAGGGGGTCTGCCCTGGATTGCCTGGTTCAGCCTGTGGGACACAGAAGGGAGCCAGCAGGGAGCAGGGTGTGCCCGGCATCAGCACCGGGAGTGTGTGTGGGATGGCCCTTTCTCCAGAAGGGCCCCCAGCCATGCCACCAGGCCAGCCCACAGTTGCCTGGAAATGCCCTGCCCGAACCAGGAATGAAAAAGGATGGAGAGAGTGAAAAAGCAGGCCGGTGTCAGGCTGTGATGGGCCAGTCAGAGGAGGGTGTCTCCCACAGTAGCTGAGCCTTCAGGGGTGTCCCAAGGTAGGCGACCTATCTTTCCTGGGATCCTCTTCTACTCAAGACCCTGTGGTGGCAGTGAAAGGAATCCTAAGTCTGTGGCAGGACACCTGGGAGCGGCAAACAGCCAGATGGTGAAGACCCACCATGGGAGCTTGCAGCAGGGGGTGTAGCCCAGACTTTTGGGGTCTGGGGAGGAGTCCCCAGGGAAACAGAGACCTGAAGGTGAGTAGCAATTTGTTATGTGAAGGCAGGCTGAGGGAGTGCTCCAGGAAAGCGGAACAATATTGAGGAACTGAGGATCGACAAAGTTAAGGACCTGATAGAACGTGTCAAGGCATCTGGACTTTATCCTGAAAGCAAGGGGAAACTATGTGAAGAGGGGAGTGACATGATCAGATCTGCATTTTTGAAAGACCTCTCTGGCTGCAGAGGAGGAAGGCAAGAGAGGATGTGGGGAGTGTGATAAGATGGCTTTTCTCTTTCTTGGCTTGGATGTGGGAGGTGGTCCTGAGATGGAAAGAAATGAAAGGATTCCAGAGATACTGAAGAAGTAGAGTCATCAGGACCTGGGGGTGGGGGGAGGAGAGGGAGAGACCTTGGTGATGATGCCCAGGTTTCCGGCTTGGAACCCGGGGTGGACAGGGGAGACAGGAATGCAGAAGGGGACACACGCTGGGGAGCAGGATGACACACCATGTTTAGGATGTGTTGAGTTTGCTCCCGGAGGCAGGCAGAAGAGATCTGGAAAGGTGTATAGCTATATATGTAAAGGATTCTGGGAGCTCACATGCTGAGGAGCAGGGGTGCTGCAGAGCATGTCCCTGTGGCCTCACCCAAAGGTTAATATATAACATCTAAATAATAGAGGTCCGTGGAAACATGTAAACAAACATCCTAAATAACACCAAGTCATGAGGGAGACTTGCCTTGGAGATGTGAAGTCTGGCCAACTTCAACTTCAAGGGAACACTCGTAATTATGACAAATCTATCTTGGGCTTTAAAAGGGAAATCCCTTCTTGGATTCCCTGAAGCCTTCACCTGTAAGGTGCACGCACTTTGCATGGCTGATGAATTCGGGGCTCCAGGGACTGCCGTAGAGTGAAAGGCTTCCTGGCTTGTTGCTTTTGAAACCCCTGGATGATGCTGCCCAACTGGTGATGGATTCTTACTCTTTTTGTTCTATTTCTGTAATGTTTGAGCTAGTCTTTTAATTCTAATCATTCAATTTCTTTAATATTTTCTTTATTTTGCTAATACCAATAAAATTAGCTTTTAAATTCTAAAGTAGCGTGAGAGCGTCTATTTCTTTTGTTCAAATCTGATCCTATCAATTCAGCAAAACAAATGGGGATGAAGATTTGGGAGGTGTTGGCATATATAGGAGTGACATTCTCTAGGGAGGTGGTAGGGCCTGGTAAGCCCATGGGTTCCCAAGAAGGTAGGCATCTTCTAAGAGGATCCAAGGGAAGAAACGAGGGACACGTCCACTGGGTTCAAGACACAGGGATTCTGGGCAGACTGAGGAAGCCCCTCCTCACCTGCCCTGATGTGCCACCCCTCTGCATCAGGGGCCCATCTGCTTTGCATAAGCTGCGATTAGATCCCCCTCTGCTCTCCCTTCAGGTGGATGCCCACCACAACACACTGCCTTTCCCATGTGACAGTTTCCAGACTGCCTCCTCCCCCCCGTTTCCAGAATATGTGCTCAGAAACAGGTGCAAGATGCCAGAGGGCACGTGTCTGTTGAGAAGTCAAAACTGAGGGCTGCTAGACCCCAATGGGGAGAGGCTATGACTCATTCTGAGGGTACTAGGGGTGTGTGCTTTTAGCTAGCTCTAGACACAGGGTCCCAGGATGCCATGTGGTGCAGTCGTCCCTGCCACCCTGGCTGCTGCTAACTCTACTGTAAAGGCATGAACGACAGGCTCATAGGCACTGGGCTCCATTGTTGGGGAGTGGCAGATGGGTCAAGTGCCTAATTTGCTTCACCCACAAGAGACCCCTTCCATCATTGGTGCTTCCATTCTTCATGGCCAGCCCTCCATCTTTGAACCTGCTCTTTCTTCTTCCTCCGTGCTTTGTGGATCACCCATGCTATTGCTTTTTCCCTTGCTTACTGCTTCTCCTGGCTTCATCTATTCTCCTCCTACTTCTACCAGCTTAGTGCGAGCCCTCCTCACTCCATACTTGGGATATTACAGTGGCCTCTTAACTGGTTGTGTCAGTTTGGATGATTTATGTCCCCCAAAAGTCCATATTCTTTGATGCAATCTTGCATGGGCAGATGTATTAGTGTTGATTAGATTGTAATTCTTTGATTGTTTCCATGGAGATATGACCCACCCAACTGTAGGTGATAACTCTGATTAGATAATTTCCATGGAGGTGTGGCCCTGCCCATTCAGCTTGGGCCTTGATTAGTTTACTACAGCATATATAAGCTCAGACAGAAGGAGCGAGTTTGCTACGGCCAAGAGGGACACTTTGAAGAAGGCACAGGAGCTGAGAGAGGAGCTGCAGCTTACAAAGACATTTTGGAGAATGCCATTTTAAAACGCAATCTGGGAGCAAGCAGATGCTAGCCACGTGCCTTCTCAGCTAACAGAGATTTTCTGGAACCGTTGGCCATCCTCCAGTGAAGGTACCTGATTGCTGATGCGTTACCTTGGACACTTTATGGCCTTAAGACTGTAACTGTGTGACCAAATAAACCCCTTTTTATAAAAGCCAATCCATTTCTGCTATTTTTGCATAATGGGCAGCATTAGCAAACCGAACACTGGTCTTTACAATAACCACCTATCTCCCTTAAGCAACACCCATTCAATAAATATTTATGGGTCAGGCATGAGCAGCTCAGCAGGAACCTAAAGGTGAAAAGACAGACATGGTCCCTGCTGTCTTGGTGCTTAAGAGTCTGGGGGACTAAAACCTAACAATACAGTGAGGTGTGTGCTATGATGATGAGGGGCCCAGGAGCCAAGGGGGCCCATAGGTGGAGCAGTTATCCTGGACATGTCTTCTGGAAATCTGAAGATGAGCTACCCATGGAAGAGGGGGGGAAGAAAGTTCCAGGCAGGGGGCACAGCATTTGCAAAAGGCCAGAGGCATGAAAGAGGTTGACCCATTCAAGGAAGTGAGGGAAGTTCAAAAGGACTAATGCACAGAGTAGGAGGGGAGACACGTGCTACATGGGACTAGAAAGTTCCAGAAAGGGGACGGGGTGATAGCTACAGGAGCCACTCAAACCCAAGGACACACTGATCTTCCTCAAACTGAGAGCTTTCTTGCTCTCAGGCCTTTGTTTAGGAATCTACCATTCATTGCCACTCACGTGACCCTGGCATCTCTGAGGCAGGTTCCTCAGCTGTAAAATGCGGGCACTAATGTCTGCTTCATTACAGGACTGAACCATTTGCCTGTGCTTTCCTCCATCAGGCTGGAGGCTCAGAAAGAGGGACTGTTTTCCACAGTTTTGGGATCCTCTCCTGGAGCCTAGTGTATGGTTAGGGACACTTAACATTACATAGCTGTGTTGCTTAACCTGCAGTCAATGGACTTGGGTGGGGAAAAAAATCACCATCTTTATTTTCAATAACCTCTTAAGTGAAATTCAGCATTTCCTTTAATTATGTTTGTAGATAACAAACCACAGCAGTATTGGCTGTCCCTGTGACTCTGTCACAATAGCAATCACATTTTCACCCACATTAGAGTTGTTGCAGGTATCTTGAAATATGCTTGATGTGCATCACCAGATTGACTTTGCAGTGAATAAACCCACTGCCTGATCTTGTTAATGTCATAATGAAGAAGCATGGCTTTACTATATTAAACATCTGGATTTTAAATTTTGATAACTGTATTTAAATATTTTACTTTCCTTCATATTCCTATATATTTTATGAATTTAAAAACATTATGCTGAGTAGGAGTCCATGGGCTCCACCAAACTAGGAAAAAAGGTTAGGGACCCCTGCTTAATAGGAGTATCTTTTGGGGGTGGGGGCTTTGGTCCCCTATGGGAAGCGTTTTGGCATCTGCTTGGCCACTTTGTAACCAAGAGCCGTTTTATAAGCTGAGCTGAGCTGAATTCCTGCTCCCTTGCCTTCTTTCCTAAGTTTCAACTCCTCTAATCTTAGTTTTGCCCTCCAGTAAACTAGCCCCACCTGTAAATCAGCCGTTGCTGGGACTTTCCAAAATTCCTCCTCTAAGTTTCCTCTTTCTAGCCTATAGCTGAGACGTTCTTTGTCTCCTAGAGCCTATAGCTAGTCGCAGTTTTTCGCGCGCTTCTGTATTCCCTCCCCCTCTGTATAAAACCTGGAATTTCCCTCAATAAACGAGA
>PVKY010006058.1:0-16462 GCA_004027775.1 Bradypus variegatus
TGCAGACAGCAATCTGCCCTTCTTCCCTGGCCCTGTAACTCACTTCTCTAACCAGACACCCGCAGCTCTCTCCTCCAGTCCTTGCATCTCTCGGGCAGCGGTGGCAGAGTGGACCTGGAGTGGTTTTGGAGTCAGAGAGACCTGGATTCGAATCTCGACTGTGAGCAGTACCTGCACCCTCTGAGCCTTTGTGTCCTCATCTGGAAATGAGAATATAGGGCCCTCATTGCAGTGCTGCTGTGGGGCTTGGAGAAGCCTCTGGTATGTGAAGGAGGCTCTGGAAAAGGCTCCTCAGTGTCCTCGGTGATCCTCCAGACTCACCCCGAATGCCTGTGAGTCACGCCCCCACCCCTCGGGGACAGAACACGAGAACTGGCAAGTGACAGGCTCTGGCGCCAGGCCAGGAGGCACCGAGGCACACCAGCCAGGGCTGCTGCCGGCTCTCCCTGCTCAGCTTCACCAGAGGCCAGCTGGCCCAGCCCCTGCTTCCCGCAGGTCCCACAGCACCCCATTTTACAAAGGGGCAAATGGGCCAGGGTTTCAGTGACCCATTCAAGTCTTATGGCTCACTTTCTATTGCCCTGAGCCAGCCTCTCTGGGTTCCCACATTGTGCTCCCCATCTAATCCACCCTTCTCATCCCTGCACCAGATTTGTTCTCCCGAACTCCCCGTTCTGCACAAACTGCTCCAAAATCTTCTTCCCCACCCATGGTCTGTGAACCAAAGCACTCTCATTTCCCAACCTGCCCAACCTGCCCAACCTGGGGTGGGGGGGTGGGGCCGGGTCAGTCTCACTCCAGCCTCAGCCCAGCCTCTGGCCCCTCCTGCAGCCTTGTGGAGCCTGTCCCCAGGCCTCTCCACAGTCTTCCCTCTCTAGCCTCCCAATGGGAAGGCTCCCTCCAGGCACCTGGGGCTGGTCCATGGAGTCCCTCTAACTTTTGCAGCTTGCTGGGAATTCTGGAGGGCAGGGACTAGGCCAGCAGATTCATCCCTGGCTCCCCAGGGCCCAGCTGAGGCTCTGGCACACGGCAGGGGGCCATGGGGAGGAGGACACCTGCTTGCAAGGCCCCTCCTGCTCTGGCCCCTGCAGCTTCTCCATCCTCACAGCCACTCAGGCCCGGGCAGGCTCAGGTCAGCTTCGGCACACTTCCCTGCCCCCTGCAGCTCATCTGCTGAACCTTTATTTGCTCCTGCTGTTCCCTCTGCCTGGAATGTTCTGCCCTCACCTCCCCAGGTAGCCAGCTCCTGCTCTCCCTCCATGATGCAGCCCAGGTAGCACCTCCTATGGGAAACCCTCCTGGACCACCCCCTCACCAGCTGGCTCAGGTGCCTCCCCTGGGCTGCCACAGTGCCAAGAAGCTGCACTTGTCCCTGGAGTTGTTACCCATCAGGGGGATCCTATGATGCATGGCTTGGTAGGAGCCAAAGGCCATACTGGCAGCTCCAGTGAAGAGTCTGTAGGCAGTGGGAGCTGAGGCTGAGAAGGGAGGCCTAGCAAGGGTCAGCAGCAGCAAAGGCTTGTTGAGTGAATAAATGCACAGCCGATGCAGGAAGTGGGCAAGGACCCAACGCAGGGAAAGTAGATAATCAGGCCTCAACAGCCACCTGCTCTCTCCACCCGCAGCAGCTGCAGGGTGCTGGTCAATCTCAGCATCTGGTCACAGAGGGGTCTACTTAGCACCAGGCGCTGTCACAGCCTGCACATGCAGGACCGCCTTTAATCCTCCCAGTAACCTATTATGATCACCCCAAGTTTACAGATGAAGAAATGAGGCTCAGAGGAAGTTAAGCTGTTTGCCCAAAGCCAAACCACTAGGATGTGGTGGAGCTGGGATTGAGACCAGGGTCTACCTGACCCCAGCCGTGATCTCTGCCACCACACTGCGTCACCTCACTGGGCCCTCTCCTGGCCTAGGGGCCCTGGGGCTGGACCCCAACCCAATCAAGAGAGGGGAGGGAGACAAGAAGGCAAGGGGCTCACTCTGGGCCTCCAAATCACGATGGGGACTTAGCATTCCCAATTCTTGAAGGATGACACTTGAGCACTGTCTCAGCAGCTCCTGGCTCCTCAGCAGTAGACGGAAAGCACAAACCAGAACTCATTCACCCGTCATGACCCAGCCCCGGCCCAGGCTACCCAACCCAATACTCCCTCTCGGCCTCGGTGCTGCAGTTCTCTTGGATGGCAACATATCTTTTTCAGTCTTCAGGGACAAATGTACCTGGAAATACGTACGACATTCACATGTTACAGATGAAGAAAGTAATGTGTAGAGGGGCACTGCAACTGGCTAATGATCTTAATAAGTGGCAGAGCCAGCGTATGATACAGGGAGAAAAGCCAGAAGAGACAGGCTGAGGGAGAGACCAAGGGGGCAGAGAAACACGCAGCCTGAGACAGTTACACGGGGCAGGCTTGGGGCAGGGAAGAGGCTGAGCAGCCTGCAAACCTGCTGACACCAGGATCAGAGAGAGACGAAGGAAAGACAACAGGAAAGGGCTGTGGGAACAGAAAAGGCAAAGTGGAAAGGCACTGACAACATCCTGCCCTCCTTCTGGGATGGGCAAACCGGGAAGTTCTGGGCCACATGGAGGAGAGTTGGGGTCACCTGCCAGAGAGAGTCTGTGCGAAGCCTTCACACACCACCCTGCCCAGAGAGCTGCCAACAGGGACTCTCAGAGATGCCAGCCCCACTCAGGGCACTGACTCCCCCCAGGAGAGGTTGTCTAGCGTCGGTTCACAGGGCCCAGGGAACTCCCAAGGCCAGCTCCAGGTCGCCACAATGGCTGGACTCACACCACAGGAGCAGGGAGGGGTACTCTGTCTTGGGAATCAGATGTCCCCAAAAAATCTTGCTTGTACTTCACAGAAGCCTCATTCCCAGGTATCACAGGCTGTTTGCTAAGAGTGCAACTCCCAGGGGCCCCTGTCATGCATCCAGAAGGATGCACAGGCTTCTCAGGAGAATCCATGAAGGCAGGAGGAGGGAATGGAGAGGGTTTCATGAGCTGGGATTCTGAGTTCCCACGTTCTTTTTTATTTAGCCCCTCACCCAGGTCATGCTTCTCCTAGCCCAGGCTCTTGCTTTAGCTTTTTACTAAATTACCTCCTCATCCTTCACCACAGAGGCCTTCTCCGACCTCCCCGCCCTGCTCTGTGGGCTCCCAAAGCCTTTAGCACAGCAACAAATTAGTATTTATTGGATGATTAGCTGACCTTAAGTTCCATGAGGGCAGGGACAGTGAATTTTTTTCCCTCCCTATTGTATCTCAGCATCTACCACATTACAGCCACAGAATTCTCTGGAATGAATTCATTCTTTTCTTTCCTTCACCCAGAGACCCTTCCTGTCCTCAAAGATCCTATTAGGATCTAAGTGGCTCAGCTATCATGCATTATCTCACTTAATCCTCACCACAAACCAAGATACATTATTGTTATTCTCACTTTACAGATGAGGAAATGAGCTTCAGAGACGTGAAGTTGCTAACCCAACTGCACAGCAAATAAATGGTTTTGAACTCAGGATTCAAATTCAGATCTGCCTGGCTGCCCACTACATCACCCTGCATTCTTGCTTCACGCATCTCCTGGATCGTGCCTTTGCAAACCTTCCCCTGCCCTCCAAACTGCCTAAGTTCATGACTGATCAGCCAACTTAATTCGTCCTATCATTCATTCATGCAGCCAGTCAACCAACTCTTTTATCTTTTGTGCTAAGTCCTTCGCTGGAAGCCAGGAAACCACGGCTTCCATTTATTGGGGCCAGGCACCAAGCCAGCTACATTATATTTTGTCTTTCATTGGTATCTCACAAAAACCCTGTTGAAGGTTCTATTGCCTTCATTATATAGAGGAGGAAACCGAGGTTCAGAGAGGCTAAATAACTTGTCCAAGTGTCAGAGCGAATATGCAGCAGAGCTAGGATTAATACTCAGGTTGTCCTGATCCTAAAGCCTTTTTGCCTCCGAAGGCGAAGAGGGGAGAGTAACTGACAAAAACATAAAATGAAGATCCTACCTGTCCGTGCCTGAGGGAGTTTTCCCACTGTAGCTGGTGATGAGTCATTGGAAGCACAGGAAATTCTTGTGCCCTCCACTTTTCCAGGGGAGCAAAGATGCTGCCATAGATGCCAAAGCCCTCTTGACACCCCCGCATCCCACCTCTCCATGCCCCAGCACACCACACACTGCCCTGCAGAGACCCCGTACTTTGTCGTACTTATCAGCTGAGGAGATAGGGTCTCAATTCTTCAGACAAGGAAACTGAGGCAAGTGGGAGGTAGGGTGGAGGAACAGTGCCCCCACCGTAACGGGCATCAGGGACTGGGCTGAGACCACAGTTCACATCTCCAGCCTCTGAGTCCATGATTTGCCCTCTGCCCTGCATGGCGACATCACTGCCCAGAGGTTGTGTCCGCAGCCAACCAGCATGGAGGACCCACCTCCAACTAACAGGAAAAACCAGGGCACCTTTGTTATAAGGATGGGAATTTCTTCTCAACTCTTTTTGCCTAGGCTTGGGGTGGTGGGGTTGGGTCAGGAGGGTTGCTTCTGGGGCAAGCTAATGAGATCTCAGAACTGTACATACATACCAAGGAGAGAAGCTCACTTCCTGGGGTGAATGCACTAACTTCACCCCAGCCCAAACACATCACTGCTGCCTTTGGCAGAAAAAAAACGACTGCCTGGGCAGGAAGGAGAAAATGGAGGGGGCATCTGTGAGGAGGCTCTGAGGCCTTTCTGAATCACATCCAGACTTCCTGACAGGATGGCCACTAGGGAAGGGAGCAGGGAAACAGCTGTGACTGTCAGACCCACAGCGGTGGCTCCCTGGATCCAGGAACCACTGGCTCTCCATGGGCAAATGCAAACACAGTTGCGCAAACATAGGTCCCTGTGGCCACATTGGATGCCCCCCTCCTAGGTTTCAGGGGTTTGACGAGAAATAACACAGTCATATTGTCACATTCTCATACATGGAGAATCACAAACTGACAAACACACACCAACACAGGGACTCCAACAGATGTGATTTGTAAGTGTCTCCACAAACACCCGCCTGTCCCACTACCTGTGTGGTACTCACACACTCTCCCTAGAGGCCCATGGCACCTTAGGGCATCTCCACCCACTGCAGCCTGGCATCAGAGGTCCAGACACACAATACATTTGTACTGTCACAAGAGAATCACCCACTCACAAACTGTGACAGATACACAAACTGTCACCAAACTGTCCCACATCCCTGATGTAGAAACAAGGGGATGCCAACAGAAGATCAAATATTAATTTCGTTGAACGGGCGTCCGCGCGCACACACAGAGACACACATTCCTGCGTCCCACCCTCTCAGGGGAAGGGGCCACTGGGTCCCAGCGCCCCCTGCAGGAACTGCAGAGGTCCAGGGAGTCTGGGGTCCAGGAACAGGGTCTCAGTCCGCGGTCCCCATCCTCACCCCGGGGCCCAGTCCAGGCCGTCATCCTGCAGAGGACTCACCGGACGATGCCGAACATGACGAGCACGTTGCCCAGGAGCCCCACGGCGCACACTGCCGAGTAGAGCGCGGTGATGGCGATGGCCAGGGCAAGGGATGAGGCGTTCCGTGCGCCCGGCGACCCCGACGCATTGGCGCCGGCACTGGGGAAAGCGCTGGGGAGGGCGTCCGACGCGTTGGCGAGGAGCGGGGGCTGCAGCTCGGCGTCAGCGGTGGCTGCTGGCTCCATGGCGGCCGGGGACCCGCACCGAGTCCTTCCCCACCGTGCGCCCTGGGCGCAGGGACGCGGTGCGAGGGGCGCGCAAAGGGCCTCGGCCGCGGCCCCGACGCCACCAGCTGCAGCACCCCGGCCGCCCCGCTTCCTCCGCGCCTCCGCCGCCTGTCTCACCGCTCGCACCAGCCCTGGCACCGGCGCCAGCCCGCTCTCCTTGCCCTGAGTGCTCTGAGTCTGGAGCCGCTGCGGGCTCCTCGGACGCGCCCGCCGCGCGCACCACGTGGCTCGGAGGCGGCCGCCAGTCTGCGCCCGCGACCGGGGGCGGGCGCTGCACCAGTGGCTCGGAGCTGGGCCGGGGAGGCCTCCCACCCGCTCCCTGAGGCTACTCGGCTGGCCCAAACTCCCGCCCCCCTCCGCCCTGCCTGGGCTCACTTCCCCACCCCCTTTGCGGCGGTGGAGTCAGAAGAACCTGAATGTGAATTCCGCCTCTCGCCCCTGCACTAACGGCCAGGGTGACCTCGAGCAGGTTACTCAACCGCGCTCAACTTCATTTTCCTGCTTTGTAAAATGAGGATAATCGCACCACCTCCCTCAGAGGGTTGTTGGGGAGATTAAATAAGATGAGGTGGGTAAAGAATTTAGCTCAGTGCCAGGCACACGATAAATAACTTATTGTCCATGTTTCTTCTTTGACTCCATTCATTTACTCAGCACATGTTTTCCAACTGCCTAATATGAGCCAGGTACTATCGGAGATCCCCTGGTGGGCAAAACCAGATATGGCCCGTGTCTCCTGGGGCTTACCGCCCACTGCGGGGGACACATATCAATCCTAAAATCGCACTAATGAGGATATATTTACAAATTGAGGAAAGTGAAGGTAAGGAATACAATCCTGTGGCAGGGTCTATGAAACCCAGAGGTGAAGACAGTTTCCCGGAGTTAATGACGCTTAAAGTGAGATGTGAAGTTTGGGGGAGGAACTAACTTAGGGAAGAAACAAGAGAAGAGCTTCAGACCAAGGAAGCACATGTGCCAAGGCCCTGTGGCAGCAGGAGCCCTGTTGGTTTCCTGGAACTGAAAGGAGGCAAGGGAGAGGTGAATGGAGGGAATGAGTTGGGCAAGAGTGGGATGAGGTGGTGGGCAGGGCCTCGAAGACTACCTTAATTACCCTGGCTGCTGTAGGAGCAGATGGAAGAGCCACGTGGTTAACTCATCCTTCCTACCAGCCTGGACCCAGAGGCATCGTCCTCCTTGGGAATAGAGCATTACTCTGTTCCGAGACTGTGTAAGCACTTTTATCCCATGCATCATCAACACTTGGAGTGGATTCTGTTATTCTTATCCCCATTTTACAGATGAGAAGACTGAGGTTAGGCACTAGATTCTCATGGTAATTATTTCTATCTGACCTTGTCTCCTCCTTGGAGGGCTCCAGGCCTGATTGATCCCTGCACCCAAGAGAGGGCCAGGATCACAGTGGATACTGAGGAAATGTTGTACGGTGAATAAAGGTACCAAGGGGGAGTGGAGGGAGACAACCTTGGGGTTCCCAAGCTCTAGGCTCTGGGGTGATGCTCTTGGTTCTAGGAGTGGCTGGACAAGGATTCCTTATTCACTATACCCTCTTGCTTGAGTCATCTCTCCATGTGCAAGTCATCTCTTTCCCTTCCCCAGAAAGAACAAAGCCCTTCCCTAGAAAGAACAAATTCCCAAACTCATCTTCTCTCCATACCCTCTGCCCCACCTAGCTGCTTTCCAAGCCCCTAAACCAGCTACAGGTGACTCCATCACCACAAAGCTTTGCCACTGGACCCTCTAAGGACTCATCAGACAGATTTTTGATCTGTGGTCACATGTGCTGCAAAAACTCCCTGCTCCACTCCAAAGTCCCCTGGAACTTGGAGACTTTTCCAGTTCCAGGAAAGACAAATTGAGACAGGAAGGGAGGAAGTTCTGGCCTCCTCCCTGCACCTCCAACAAACCAAGTTTCTTCCTACCTCAGGACATTTGCATGTTCTATTCCTTCTACTGGGAAGACTCAGCCATTCCCCCAGATGAAATGTTATTAATCCTTCATGTTTCAGCTTAAATATCACTTCCTCTGTGAAACCTTCAATGACCCATCCACTTCCAACTTGATCCAGTCTCTTGTTCTTTATTCTCACAGTACCTCATTCTTTATAGATTTCCCACATATTTATGTGTATAGTCATTGGATTTTTTTTTTACATCACCCTCATAAAAGGGCATGTGTACTTCTGTACCACCATCTTAGTGCATCCCTGGCACAGAGGTTCTTACTTGATGAGTGATGGAATAAGGAAGCCCAATGCCAACTTTGTTTTAGTGAGCTCCCATTTTGATGAGGGAGACAGGACAGAAAAAAGCTTAAGAAAGACCTAAGAAATCTTCTAAGCAACTACACTGACTTTCAAGTCAGTTCACAGGACACATAAAACCCTTCGCGTAAACGCTGTAATTGAGGCAGGATAGAATAGGGCAGTGGTCACTGTCTTCTATTCAGCTTCCCAAACTTCTCATGGGACAAAAATTTCCCCTGAAACTCTGAAACCTCCCCAAACCATAAACACTTATAAAAGCATGGGCCCAAAGCAAATTCTTGGTTAATAACAGAAGGCATGGGGTCATAAAGGTTGTTAAACATCTGCCCAAAGACAAATTTTATATATGTAATGGCAGGTCACAAGTTCTGATAACTGCAATAACTCCCTCCTCCTAGAACAAAGAAGACACCAAGTGTTCAAAGGTTAGATAAGAAAATCACAGTAAAACTTTCCTGTATAACAAGCTAACTCACTGCCACTCAGTGTGTGCTTCTCCCTTGAACACATCCATATTATCTCTTTAACGTGTATTCTTTCTCTCTTTCTTTAATAAACTTTACCACTTATTCCTACTGACCCCTCTTGTCTCTCAGTTATTTCTGTGGCGTGAGTTCCAAACCTGGAACGGGGTTCTGCCTGGCACTGTTGCCAGGAGGGCACCAGTTACAGTAATCACATTCATTTGGAACTGAAATGCTGGTTCTCACCTCCTCACCTCCCTTGGCTTTTGGCTATCACCAAGCAAGTCTACCCTCATTCCTTGGTGTTGCATTTGGGGTCCTCCCTAGTCTGGTCCGAACCTATCATCTGAGGTTCATGCCACCCATCACTTCTGCTTCCATCCCTTGTTCCCACCCCAATCTCATGCTCCAGCCACACTGGACTGAAGGGAATTTTTAAAAATTGCATTCCATAATGTTTTTTGCATTCCTCCTAGGTACAGAGGTGCTATGGTGGAGACAAAAGACAAAGGCTTCCCTTAAGCCACTGAGCTTCAGTTTTTTCATCTATAAAGCAGAGACACAAGATCGGGATGAGAATCTGGTGAAACAATAGAATTTTTGCCAACTGAAAAAGGCCGGGTGAACATGAGTTATCAATCACGAGGGTGAATAAGATCATCCCTTAAAGGAGCTCACAATCAAGAAGGTGGAAAAGTTATGTAAATAACCAAGAATATGAGCAAAATAGAAATAATCTCCAACCAGACAGACATGCTAAGTTCTTATGAATTGCCACCAGTAAGGACATGGGAAGAACATGTGGGAATTCTCGACAGGGGTTTCCACAATGGCCTTCCAAAGTGAGTACTTTTAAAGAGATCAGCTCTTACGTGGACATGGGCATTCTAGTCTGTTTCCCTTTAAAAAGCTATTGCATTTTAGTGATCACAACTCATACATAATCCTGTTGGCCACCATTTATGGAGAGCTTGCTAAATGCCAGACACTAGGCTGAGTGCTTTATGAATTATCTCAATTAGCCCTCGTGCAGCCCCAGAGGTGAGAGGTACTGCTGTGATTATTCCATTTTGCAGAGGTTAAGTTACCTGCCCCAGCCAGAGCTGGGTTGCCAAGCCAGGCCTGTGTAACTCCAAACTCCAGTCTCCTGACTGCTACACTACACAGCCTCCCAGAGCAAAGCCTGGAAATTCACACATACACACACACACGCAAAGAAGCCAAGAACCCAAGAACCCATGGCTCCTATCTCTGCTCCATGGAGTTTACCCCACTGTGGCGGCCTATGAGTCCACTGAAGCACAGGAAATTCTGGAGTCTGTAGTGGAGCACAGTTGACACAGCCCTTTGCACCAGGGTTGCCAAGGATTTGGGCCACACTTGGGACTGGTCTCCATCCCTAACTTCAAGGAAAAAAACAAAAACAGAAAGAGATGGGAAATACTAGGCTCAACCCAGGGCATCAGAAGGCATCAGCCGTGGAGAAACAGAAATCGCTGAAGGAGTCAGAACAGAAAGGAACTCCCTGGGGAAGCTATTAACAATTTAGTACGTGGGAATGTGGCTCCCACCTGCCAAAGAGACAGATCTGCCTGATGGAAGATACAGCGACTGCCTTGGCAGCCAGCAGGCAGCTCCCCTGGGTTGCCACTCAGTCTGACTCCATCTGCAAGCCCCAGCAGGGGGGAGTAGGACAGTAACGGTAACGATAACCATAAAATAATAACCGCTTGCATTTGCAAAGCACTTCCAGATTGATGACTTCATCTTATCCTGATACCAGCTGATCCCTGGGAGGTCAGGTTTCATTGTCTTCATTTTATAGCCAGGAAGGCGTGGAGGGCCTGGATGAGATCCCTAAGAACCAGCAAGTCATCTGGTGGCCCAAGACCTTCCCCCAACCCCACCTCTACACAATCTCCACGTCCCGTCCATTGTTCCCGTAGAACGCTTGAACCCTGCCATTGTTCCTTATTCTTACTACCATCTTCCTATTCTGGCACCACATCATTTCTTGCTGAAACTACCGAAAGAGCCTCTGAAATGATGTCCCTGCAGCCAGGCTTTGGTACCTTTAGGATGTTCCACATTTTCACCACTCTCTACCTGTTAGCATCTTGTAGCACCTTCTCCTTCATGTGCTATGTTCCAGTCAAAATAATAAGCTGCTTGTAGTCATCCAAATAACCTGCTTCTCTCTCCTCTGGGCTTACCTAATCTTTAGCATCTCGACTGGATTTGAAATCTCAACTCAACCACTTACTAGTTGCATGACCTTGGACAAGTTGCTTAACTTCTTCAAGTTTCATAAAATGGGGACAATAAAAGTGCCTACATTATAGTAGCCAGCATACAGGAAGTATGTGTTAGCTCTTGCTGTGATGAACTGGAACATTCTACTGTATACTGTACCCTCCCCCAACCTCTTCCTCATCTGACACCTACATCAGGTCTCAGATGAAATGTCACTTCCTTCTCTGCTCCCCAAGTTAGTTTAAATCATACATTGTTCCCTTGGGGCACATCAGCCTCCTGGGAACAGGTCCCAGGTTCCTTGAAGACCATTCCATCCAGGCTTTGCTGGGGAGGCCTGGGTCTGTCAGGAGGAGGTGGAAATGGAGTTGAAGAGGAAGAGTAGTCCAAGGCAGGAGAGAAAGATGGATCCCCTGAGAAGGGGAGGAAAGAGAGGATGGTGGGCTCCTTAAGTGAAGGCTTTGATAGGTGTTGAGAGCCTAGGAAAATTCTGGCAACAAGTTCAGTGTAAAGGGAGCAGAGGTTTAGTCTTTTTTTTTTTAACATTTTATTTTACATGTGTATGTATATGTATTTGTGTGTGTGTGTGTATATATGTCATACATATATGATATGGTCTTCTTTTGAATGGACCCCTGAGGCTTGACAAAAGTACTTCAGAGGTGGCTTTGACGGACCAAATGCCAAGCTCTTTGACACCTGTTTCCTGGATCATGTAAACCTCCAGAGAGAAGAAGGACTGGACACCTCCTGCCCTCAAATAACCAATTGGATTTTCCTACAACCCTGGTGGGTGGAGGTAAAGGCAGCGTTCATGTGATTTAGGAAAAAACCTTTAGGTTTTTGCATCTGAGCATATGGAGGAATTGTGTTTACCTATAGAGGAACCAACATAAGACCCAGAGCAGGCACTAGCAAAAGGCAGGTGAAAAGCATCTGTTCAGAGGATTTTTCAGAAGAAGGATGCTGACTTGGAGAAATTGAAGCTTCAAAATCTCCCTTCATTTCCTTATGTCTGGGATTCAGACAAGTTCAACCACCTGCCCAACGTCCATGTCCTCCCCTTATTCCCCACATCTGTACCTTGATTAGGCAGAAGGAGCATTCCCTCGATTTGGGGGAAAGAGGCCTCTTCCCTGTCTCAGAGGATGCATTTGTCTAAATAAATCAAGCTATCTGTGGTGGATTGCAAAAATGGTCACAATTCTTCATTCCTCTCTGTACCCATGCCCTTGGTAGTGTGAGTTTGCAGTCTTCCCACCAGCAACAAAGTCTATTTTCCTACCCCTTATAACTGGGCCAGCCTTGTGACTTGCTTTTCCCAATAGAAGGTGCTGGATATGATAGTGTGCCAGTTTAGGGTATGGGCCTAAAGAGTTCTTGCATTCTTTCACCCAATCTCTTGGAATCCTGCTACTACCCTGGGAACAAGCCTGGGCTAGCCTGTTGGATAAGAGACCTAGTCACCTCCATCACCCCAGCTGACAGCCAGCCAACACGAGACTTTTGAGTAAGTAAGGCCACTCCAGGCCAGCCAACCCCAGCCAACCCAAGAGCAGACATAGGCACATGAGTAAGCCCAGCCAAGATCAACCAGGCCTGGATCAGATCAGCAGAACTGCCCAACTACCCATAGACTCATAAGCAATAATAAATGGCTAGTTTCAGTCACTAGGTTTTGGGATGGTTTGTTCAGCAGGAGTCATCATGACACATAATTCCCTACATCAATGATTAGTCTAAGGGTGGACATGAGATCAACGAGATGTAAAGTCTGCTGACAGACTTTGCTTCCAGGATAAAAGGACAAAGCTCCATCAGGAGAAAATTTTTGCCCCTGCCCCTTGGGAAGCTGGTGTGATGCCTGGAGCTGTAGCAGCCATTCTGCATAAATATGGCAATGAAAAGTCAATGTGATGAGGCTGGCAGAGTGGAAAGATAGCACAAACCTGGGTTTTTAGTGATGTTGTTGGGCTCTAAGTACACTAGCTCTGGGCTACCTACTTCAAGATTTCTTGTTTAAGCCAATCCTAGTTATGATTTTTTGTTGCTTCTGGCTAAAAGCATTCCTAAAGGATGCACTTGGGGTAACATCCCAAGAAGGGTGACACAGAAATAAGCAGGTATGGTTTAATGGCATGAATACATCTTTGTTTTGAGGAGATGGAATTCTGTGATTAAGAGTTTGTACTCTGAGTTTGAACACTAGTTTGGCCACCTGCTAGTTATGTGCCTTTGAATAATTTTCTCAACTTCTCCAGGCCTCAGTTTCCTCATCTGTCAAGAGGCAATAAAAATAATACCTATTTTTTAGGATTATGAAGAAGATCAATGAAGTAATACAAGTACAGAGCTGGGTATGGTGCCTGACACGTAGGAAGCATGCAATAAGCTTCTGTTTTAGCTAGTACTATTATTAACAACAACCAGTGTATTTATATCACCCTTTCTTTCTTTGACCTTGTGGGGCAAAGTGACCCCAGTTTTGGACCAATCTACTCCTGGATGCGTGTCCTGAATGGTGTGCTGGGTGCTGCCTGGATCGATTTGCCTGCATCTAATTGTAGGATGTGTTTGCTTGTTTGAGGTGAAAGGTGATGACAGGAGGGATTAGGAGGGACTCTAAGGACAAGTGAGCAGCAGCAGGGAAGGGGCAGTGGCTGGGAGGAGAGTGTGGGACAGGCTCGGCGTTCCCTAGCCCAGTGTCACCTGGAGGTCCATGAGTGGAGGGACCTGGGTCTGGCAGGCAGAAGGCAAGGGGGCTCAGAGGTATGGACCCCAGCAGCCCAGGTGGCCAAGTGTGACCCAGTGGGGACAAAGGCCGGCTCTGGACATCCGCCCCGAGACTAGCACCCGGTACCTCCTCTGCCTGCCTCCCAGGACAATGAGCAAACTGCATGATCACAAAAGTGAACATGCATGCTTTGAAAAATCCATCTATCCTCTGTTTTTTCTATCAAGCTGTCATTTTCCTTAGGAAAAAATCAGTTCTTCCCTTTCCTTTCTCTGCCTTTCCTTCTCTTAATCCCTTAGCTTCCCTTTCTACTCCAACATGCCCTTCCCATCCCCTCCACTGGATTCCCTAATGCCCACCCACTCTCTGCTCTCCTCCTCCTCACCAATTACTGTCTGGAGCATCCCAAGGCCACCTTCTCTCATCTCCACACTCCGACACTAGGGGTGTTAAAAATTGTTTCAACTGATATTGTCATTCGGGTGCTTCTCACTGACAAGCCCTGAGTCTCCTTTCTCCAATGTATCTTCCTTTCCCCCCATCCCATCCTGCCCTCCCCAACCTCTCCCCACAAAACCCAGGCAGGACTGAACCAGAGGTGGACACCAGGGAGCCAGCCTGAGTGCCCAAGGCCCTGGCCCTCATGGAAATTTCCTGCCCTCAGAGTCCTCTCTCCCCCTCCCCACAAAGGACCCTCAGGCTCTGCTTCCTCCTGGCTGGGCTCCAGCTGTTCTGGTAGCGAGGCAGGGTGAAGTGTGAATCAAACACAGCTTACAAACCCTGAGTTAACATCTGTCACCAGAAGCACAAAATTGGAGAACTGGAAAAACAAATCTTAGGCAGCATCTAGTCAAACCCTCCTTAAGTTTACAGAAAAAGATACCATGGTCCAGAGTGGTGCCAGGACTTAGCCAAGTCACAAGTATGTTGGCAGATTCAAGATCAGAACCCTGAATCCTGCAACGATGTTCTTTCCCCCACATTGGGTGGGGTGAGTTTGGGCAATTTCATTTCCATTCGTACCAAGCACTTTGTGTGGCACTTTATGTACAGAGTTTCATTTAATCCTTAAAGTAACTTTGAGAGGAGGAGTGTTATGATCCCCAGTTTACAGGTGAGAAATCCAAGGCTCAGAGCACTCCAGGGACTTGCCCAGTGTCACACGGTGTGTGCAGGAGCTGGATTGGAATCCAGGTCTCTCCCCTCCAGAGACCCTCCCAACCAAGGCACAAAACCTCTTTGTGAAACTAAGCACCCTGGGCCTTGGTGTCCTCACCCGTAAAATGGAGAAACTGGACTCCATGGTCCAAAGGCCCAGTGCTGAGTTTGGGAGAAATTTGAAGGAGGATGGCTGTTCGCATCAGTGGGAGAGTTTTTCTGTTTCCCCGTTTGCTTCAAAACAGTTCGCCCCCAGGTTTACACTGAGAGGAGCCAGGGGAAGGTGCCATGGCAACCACAGTGGCTCCAGGAGCCAAATTCACCTGGCTTTGCCAGGCTGGCAAATTGAGTGACCTGAGGCCTGCCCTCCCCAAGGGGGTCAGGGCAGATCCAGGGCTGGCCCAGAGGGCATGAGTCAGACCACATGGATTTGGGGAAGTGGGATGCACAGCCTGCACTCTGCCCCTGAAACCCAGCTAGGCAGAGAGAACAGGGATTTGCAGCCTGAAAATAAGGCTCTATGGCTTATAAGTGTAGGGATCTTGAACAAAGCATTTACTTTCTCTGAGCCCCAGGGTTTTTTGTTTTCTTCCTCACCTAGCACATAGTATATGCACAAAATAAATAGCAGCTGCCAGCCCCAATCAAAATGGCAGAGTGAGATGCCTCAGGGCTCTATTTCCTTATAGAAGCTTTGAATAACCAGTAAGAACTGGCAGAAACATCTTTCTCAAAGCTCCAGAAAACTGTTAAAGGATTGTAGTGTCAGGGTAAGTGCTGAATCAGGAATAAAGCAAATTAAAAGCGGTAGGATCTCCTGGCACCCTGGCTTTGGTTCTGGAGACAGCAAGTAACCCTCTTGCACATACTGGGAACATGTATGTCAGGCCCAGTCTGTCTGGTGGTGGCCTGAGGGACTGACCCAGGAAACTTGTCTCAGGCTTGCCATCCCAGAACTTGCCCTGCATGTGGAAGGCAGGTCATAGAGCTCTCCTACAGAACATTCGGTGGCTTCCAGGGTCAAGGGACTGCTGGCTGTAGGACACATAGTGCAGTGCCTGGGCCACAAGGAAACTGTTTCCTAGGGAAGAGGGTCATTCATATCCATGTAGACGGGGGAATTCCCAGGGCCCTCATGCATGCCCCAGACAAGACCCACATGCAGAAAGGATCAGGGAGGCCCCTATGCTTTGGCCTGGAGCTGTTCTCTAAACTCTGCTCAGGTCAGTCTGAAAAAACTGGGAAAGTTCTTTCCTTTTATTTTTTCCCCCTTCTTCTTCTTTATTTGTTAGCTCCTGTCATTCAAGGATAGCTCCGTCATGGCATTGACTGGATAAAAGCTTAAGGAACAGATGCCTCAGTGTCTAAATTCCAGTGATAACATATTAAAATATTAAAACATCCAAGTTCCAACAAAAGATTACAAACACACAAAGAAGCAGGAAGTGATGGCCCAGGCAAAGGAGAAGATTAAAGCAGTTGAGACCATCAATGAGAAAGATCAAACCTGAACAATGCAGACAAAGACTTTTTAAAAATGATCCTAGCAAACTGGGCCAAAGGGTAAAGGTCAAAACTGACTGTGTTTTACAACTTCGACTTCCATGTGAGACCAGGGGAAGGGTTGTCTATTTGGTACAGGATATATATTTTCTAAGCAGTACAACTCTACAGTCAGTTGGTTCAAATACCACAATTACATGGAATTTTGAATAGGAAGTGAGATAAGGTAGCTTAGTATAGGCTAAAGTGAAATAGTGACACATTCCAAAGCAATTTGGGCAGATAATAAAATA
>PVKY010006059.1:0-16476 GCA_004027775.1 Bradypus variegatus
CCCCTTCATTCTCTTTCATCGCTACATAGTATTCAGTTGTGCAGCTGTTTCATTTTTAATTCAACAAGTTTTCTATGTATGTGGCAATCTGGACTATTTCTAATATTTTGGTATTAAAATATTGCCACAATTAATAACCTTGTATATTTGTTTCATATTTTGCAGATGCATCCTCAGGCTAACAGCTATAAAAGATTACTGGGTCAAGCAGTAAATGCATATGAATACATAATTTTGTTAAATACTGCACAGTTTTCCCTCCATTCATTGGTTCCATTTTTCATTCCCACTAGCAATGTGAGACTGCTTGTTTTCTCACTGCTTCACTAATAGAGTAGGTCGTTAACCTTCCGAATTTTTGTCAATTAATAGGTATGGTTTTAATTTGAATTCTCTTATTATGAGTGAGTTGAGCAACTTTCTGTATGTTTAGGGAAATTTTGATGCCTTTTTATATGGACTGCCATGTCCTTTGCCAGTTTTTCTATCAGGTTTTTGGGCTTGTTTCTAGATTTTTACAGAGCTCGTTATATATTCTAGCCCACAAACTTTAAATGTCATCTGAACATTGAAGACTCCCAAATCCTTATCGCCATACCTGAGGTCTAGATTTGTATATCCTACTACCTACTTGACATTTCCTCTTAGATACTGAATAGGTATCTCAGATCCACCATGGCAAAAACTGAACTATTTTTTCTCCCTCAGCAAATCCTCACCTCTATAAATAATATCTGAAAATCTGATTGTTTCTCTGTATTTCCTCTGGTACAACTCCAGTCAAATCCACCAACATTTATCTCCCTCACTATGGCAGCATCTCTTAACTGGCTTCCCTGCTTCCACCTTTAATTGTCTCCTCTACCAGCTTCCATTTTTCAAATAGTGACTGGAGTGACCTCTTTAAAAGCATCAATCAAATTATATAGCTTTTGTGCTTAAAACTCTCCAAGGGCTTCTCATAGTAGATGGAATCAAATAGAATACAATTCAGTTCCTTATTGTGACTCTTGCCCACCTCTCCAGTCTTCCACCACTGGCCCTTGCTCACCCTGCTCCAGCCGCCATAGCTCCCTTTTGTCTCTTGAACATGCCAAACTGTTACACTCCCAGGGCTTTTACAAGTTCCCCCTTTTTTTTGCATGCATGTTCTTTTCTTCCCTATCTTTCCTTAGCTGCTTCCATCTTCCTATCTGGTTGTTACAGTTTGAATCTATTATGCACCCTGGAAAAGACTGTTCTTTTAATCCAGTCTTGTGGGGCAGCTTATTGTTGGGGGATCTTTTGATTAGGTTGTTTCCATGGAGATGTGAACCACCCAATTGCGGGTGTCACTTTTTGATTCGATTATATCCATGGAGATGTGAGCCACCCATTCAAGATGGGTCTTAATTCGTTTACTGGAGTCCTTAAGAGAGCTCAGAGCCAACATAGACCTAGACACTTGAAGATGCTAACAGATGGACATTTGGAGATGCAAAGCTAAGAGATGAAGCCCAGAGTTTGCCCTGAAGAAGCAAAGTGAGAACCCACAGATGCTTAAAGAGAAAGCTATTGGAATCAGAAGCTGAAAGCGATGCAACCTGGGAGCAAAGGACCAACAGATACCAGCCACGTGTCTTTCCAGCTGACAGGTGTTCTGGGTGCCATTGGCCTTTCTTCAGTGAAGGTATCCTCTTGTTGATGCCTCAGTTTGGACATTTTTGTGGTCTTAGAACTGTAAATTTGTGAACTAGTAAACCTCATTGTAAAAGCCAATCCATTTCTGGTATTTTGCATTTTGGCAGCTTTAGCAAACCAGAACACTCGTATTAGCCACAGTAGCCCACAGCCTCCATCCTCTATTGCGCTAGTAATTTTACTCAAAATCTCCTCCCAAACCAGTTGTTGCTCTGACATCCAGTTATATGAGCAAACAAATTCCCCTTCTTAATTTACTGAACTTGATAACTGTATGTAGGTGATTATATAAGTGAATATCTTTGTTCTTAGGAAATCTACATGGAAGTATTAAGTGATCAAGGAGTATCATGGAAACAAACTACTCTCAAATATTTAGAAAATGATAGATAGACAATAGATAGATGGATGGATAGAAAGATAGATGGATGGATAGAAAGAAAGATGGATAGAATTATATGGTAAATGTGGCATAATGTTCCCAGTTGGTGGATCTGAGTGTCTGGGTGGGGGGTATGCTGGAGTTCTCTGTATGCAACTGTCCTGTAAGTTTGGAATTTCAAAATAAAAAGCTAAAAAAATCCCCTTCTTAAACTAATTTGAGCTCTTGGATAAAACTAGTGCCTACTTCAAAGGGTAGTTATGAGAATCAATGAGATAATACAGGTAAAATCTCTAAGTGCTCAATTAGTGGCAGGTATTATTAATATGGTTAAAGTTATGGTCTGTAACCCCACGAGAAGTGAGAAGCAGATGAGTGATGTCCAAATAGTATTAAATCACGTGCAGACTGTGGATCATCTCATCACCAAGGACTCCTTATTATGTGCTCCATACATTCCCAGTGTAATTCATTGATTCATTCATTCATTCAAAAGTATTTATTGATCATACAACATTAGAAATAAATGGCACTGTCACTATTTTCTGGGAGTTGACACCTCCCAGTAGTGGGAGAGAGACACACAGTTAGTTGGTAATACAGCATGGGGGTTATACTTGTTGGCATTTGGCTCAGACTGCCTGGTTTGTTTCCCTGCTCCATCACCTACTACCTCTGTGACCTTGGATGTACTACTTTACTTCTTTGGTCTGTCACATGTAAAATGTGGTTGGCACAGTCTCCCCTGCCCCCATCATAGGGTTCTTAGGATTAAATGAGTCAATACAAGGGTAAAGTGTTTAGCCCACTGCCTGGCACATAGTAAGCACTCTGTAAATGTTGGCCATTTTTACTCTGAGCAATTATGCCACTGTGTGGTCAAAGTTATAAAAGGAGAATTCTGGTGAAGGGAGCACATGCCAGATCTAAAGATATTTCTCTATCTAGAAAACACTCCTATGCAGTGATAATGGATCCCTTTTTGCTTTTCGTATTATTAATCAACAACTAATATAGAACTGGAACAGGAACCTCTAATCAGCATGAGATAAGCAATGTGATATAACTTCTGTCCAAAGCCAAGAAAACCTGACATTTTAGCCTTGGGACTTAATCTAGTGTAAATGGGACAGTTCTGTTATGCTTTTGGAAATATTGGAAATTTCTGCCCTGGAACCCTAGGAATGCCTTCACAAATTGAATTCTAGGGTCAAAGAATCCCTCTTCCTTGGGTTGGGAACTACCAACCTAGGAAGAAAGGAAGAAAAGAGAGCGAGGAGGAGTAGAGGAAGCCAACATTTATAGAACAATTGCCATGTATTAGGGGCTAAGCATTTTAGCTCTTTAGCCCTGATACTCCATGAGGCTGATCTATTATTCCTATTTTAAAGATAATTAAATAAGGACTGGAAGAGGTTAAATAATGTGTTCTGAGTCAACAGCTAATCTGTGCAAGAATATTCAGATCTTCTGACTCTAAGGCTGCAGCTCTTCCCTGGACATCAACCTACATTTCCTAGGAGTATATGATGGATCAGCCTTCTGTTTGGGACATTCTCCCACATACTCCTTGCTTGGGAGTGGGATGGGGCAAGGATGGACTGCAGCAATGATAACTGTTTTCTCACTCCAGGTCCCACATGGACCAAGGAGTAGCTGAAGAGAAAGGGGCAAAGTCGGGGAACTCAAAGGGACCTCTCCCTGGCTAAGGACATCATGGGTGTCTCTACCTGGTAGGCTCTTCCTGGGACCCATTAGGGAGAAAGCCAGCTCCCAGGCTGGGGCTTTCCAAGAGTCTCTGAATGCCTGAAAGCAGGCAGGGTCCTGGGATAGGGTGGGGTTCGTGAGTCCCCTGATACTAATCTTTCCCACCCTGCACCAAAGCTGTCCCTTACTGATGGTCATGGAAGAATGGTGTCATGGTCCTACTCCCTGGTCCCATCTTAGCTTTGGGACTTTGGGTCCCAGAGGGAGAGGAACCCCAATGCTACTATCAGCTGAACCTGGCACACCTGGTCTGACAGACATGGCTATACTTACAGAAACCACAGGATAGAATTTTTTGAAATGGAATTTACCCAGGAATATTTGGTTTACATACTTTTTGCCTATTGTCCACTTACTAGGCTGTTGTGAGGAGTAAAATGAAATAATATATATGGGAAAGCACTTCACAAATCTTAAAAATGCAGAAAACTTACTATTGTCATTATTATAGAATCTCAGAGCTGGAAAGGGCCATCAAGATGGTCCAGTCTAACCCCCAGCTGTAGCAGGAATGCCTTCTACAGCACCTCTGACAAATTGCTGGCCATCTCTGCTTGCACTCTTGCAGTGACAGGGAACTCACTCCCTCACTTAACTCTGAGAGATTTTTCTTTAAGTTGAGTTGAAATCCATCTTGCTGTAAATTCTAGGCATGCAGCACATCTATACCCACCATCCTCAAGGGAGATTAGAGGGCAATCCTCATGGCCCAAGTCATTTTTTTTGGCCCCAAGTCCCAGTGTAACTTTCTCTGATATCTTCATGACTTTGTATAGAATAATTTCAGATTTTTCATTCCCTAAGGGCTCCACCCTCTTCAGCTGATCAGTGTCCCCTTGAAAATAATGGTGCTCAGAACAAACATAACCAACACTGTTTACGTGGACTGATCAGGGCAAAGTGCAGGAGCTATAACCCACATTTGTGGCTATTAATGATGCCCCAAACTGGAGCATTTCCCCAGCATCTGCATTGTGTTTGCTTGTATTAACCTTGTAATTTTTCTCACCTGAACTACATCAAAGTCTGTTTCCCAGATTTATAGATTAGTTTAAATGGACCCAGATTAAGAAATATCACTTTGCCAGCAACTTAAGGCAGGCTTTTATGGTGATCTCTTTGATTGCATTCCCCACCCACCCCTGTCCAGGAATTGTTCTCATGACTTTTGTGTTCTCTTCCTTTCCTTACTGTATACCAACTATGTCTGCATAATATTTAGTTTTGCCTGTTTTGGACCTTTATGTAAATAGAATCATGCTGTATGTATTTTATAATTTGATTCTTTCTATCAAAATTATGTTTGTGAGATTCATCTACATTGAATATGTAGCTGTAGTTTGCTCATTTTCATTGCTGTAGAAATATTTCATTGTCTGAATATTTTACAAATTATTTATCTACTCTGTTGAACATTTGGGTTATAATTATTGTATTATGAATTATGCAGCTATGAACACTCTTATATGTGTTTCCTGGGGCACCTGTCCAATGCAATTGATAAGTAATTGTTTCATGTATTTGAATCTTACATCCCAATTTCCTTCAGAACACAAGAATCATATCTTTTTTATATAATAAAGGCTCTGAACACACATTGTTTTTCTTTTACACACACTGTTTTTCTCTTAAATATATACCTAGAGACAGAATAGCTGGGTATTAGGGTTTACCTAATAATATGAAAATGTATGTAACTCCTGCATGCTCCTATCTGATCTCAAAATTGCTTTTTTAACCACCTGTTTGCCTAAAGGTGTCCAAACCGGATGCCTGACCACTTCTGAGTGACCCTGATTTTGAGGGCCTGGCTTTGAGCACCAGATTATCAGTGGCAATAAAAATGCCTCTCACTGTAAGGGGCCCCTACTGAAGAGGGCATCACCCTGTGCTATCTTTATGGCTCCTTTCTGGGGTTAATCATCACAACAGAATAGAGGATAGACTGGGCTGCCCTATCCTGGCCAAAGGTCATCCTGAAAGCTCAGGGCTGCTTACCCATGAAAGTCACATATTAGAAGGGGAAACCCTTTTTGCTCTCTCAAAGGCACACCATCCTTTTTTTTTTTTTTTTTGCAGTTAGCAGATATTAACTGCTAAAAAATCTCAAGTCTGTATATAAGCCCTCCCCCAATGTTAGCAGGACCTGTGGTAAATGTACAGAGGCTACACATCATCCACCTAAATTATTTAAAATGATAAATCACATCAACTAACTGCTAATCTTAATATATTCTATTCTTCCACCTCAACAATATGTATTTTCATAATGACCTGCTTGGAACACCAAGTTCAAATTTAGTTTACTGGAGTCCTCAGATTTATGCACTTGAATGAGATGGTGAGGGGAGTGCAGACCCTGGCCTGCCTTGTCCCACTGCCCACCTACCTTCTCTTCCAACCTTTGTCCTGCACCACTAGGGATCTGCGGACCCTTCAGCTGTGCCACTTCCCCTAAACACAGCTGCTCATTAGCCCCCTTTTAAGGATGCCCAGACCCTGTCCTAAAGAGGAATGGACCTGGGGAAGAGGCCCTATCCTCCAGCTCCCTGGGGAGGGAATTGTGGAGTCACAGCACCCAGAACTTGATTCTGAAGGAGGGGTGCAAGTGCCAAGTAGGTATGTCCCATGAACTCTGTGGACTCCTCACTCTGTGGGGAGGAGTATGGACCGAGGAGGTCTCAGGGTGATCTCTGGCCTCTCCTGCCCAGATGTAAGAGTGGTACAGTCTGCATATTCTCTCTCCTCATGGGGGCAGAGACCGTGTCTGTCTTGCACAAGGCTATATCGCCAGCACCTGGCACAGTGTCTGACACGTAAATATTTGCTTAATGGAAAGTACATTGGCCTATGCATCAGGAGACTTGGATTCCAGTTCCAGATCTGCTGGAAACAGTTGCTCGTACTTTATCTCATTTAAACGTTTCTTAGCCATTATACCGAAGACCCTGTGGGTCAGAGATTAGGTGATTCCCCCAAGGTCATACAGCCAGAAGTGGAGGTTCTCTTCCTTCTCTTTTCTTTCTTTCTTTCTTTCTTTTTTTTTTTTTTGGTCTCTGTGGAGGTGTAGAGACAGGGAGCGGTCCCTCCAAAAGGCCGGACCTTTCTCGCCGCCTCCCCACCTCCTTTCCCTCTGTCTCCAACCTTCCTCCCCATTTCCCCAACCCTCAGGCTCTACAGGGTCCCCTCCCTCGCCCACACCGCGCGAAGCCCCGCCCCTCCCCTCAGGGCAACGTCACGTGCCGCCCATCCCCCTGCGCCTGCGCATTGCATATTTCCCGCTGTCAGGATGAGGAGGCGGAGGTCGGCGTTCGGGTCCGTCTCTGCCCGCGGCTGTGGCGGCTCCAGCCTTAGCGGTTCCTCCCTGGGCGGCGGCGGCGGCGGCGGCTCGGCCGACGCCTCTTCCGCCAGCTGAGCCCGCGGGAGCCCCTGACGCCGCTTCTCCGCCCATCCCCGTTCCCCGAGGCCGGCCTCCTGGCCATGGCGCAGCCAGGCCCGGCTCCTCAGCCTGACGGTGAGGCGCCCACCATGGCAGGCGCGGCGGGCGCGGCCTGCCCGGTGCCAGCGTCACGGGGGGACCTCCTGGGCTGGCGAGCGGGCGGCGGGAACGGCGCGCGCAGGCCCTGGGGGTGAACCCGCTGGGCCGAGGCGGGAGCGTGCGGGCTCTGTTGCGAGCTGCGTGCGAGGGCGGCGCGGGCGCCCCGGCGGCGGTCGCTGGGGAGGGGGCGGGAAGGCGCCGCAGGCAGCGCTCGCGGGAGAGGGGAGGGAGGGCGTGGGGAGGCTGCGGGGGACCCGGCAGAGGCTGGGGAGCTTGGGGGAACATGAAAAGGGAGCTGCTGTGGGTAGCGGCGGGACTGGCACGTGGGTTTTGCCCGTGGGGAAGATTGAAATCAGGAACATGTGCTGAATTCGTTACAGAAAAAAAATCTTTGCTTGGGTAGTGGTGGTATGCTCCCATTCTCATCCTTGCTACGGAGCGTTTTGCACACAGTTGGATGACATAAAACTGGTTGGAGTCAGTAACTGGATTTAGTAGCGGTCCTTGAGAGGCTGTATGGTTTAATGGTAAGTGCTGGGGCCCCGGAGCCTTAAAGATAAAAGACCTGGATCCTTTACTAGCAATTTATGGGCGAATTTCTTAGCCTCTTTGAACCTCAGTAGTCTTACTCAATGAAAAGAGGTTAATTCATGCCTTTATAGTTTATCTGATCATGGCAACATGTATGTATGTAAAGTGATAGCTAGTAATGGGAATAATGAAGAGAATGTGTCTGAGAATGCTGAAGTCGAGAAAATGTGTCTTTCACATCATTTATACTCTTGGAAGGAAAAAGAGACCCATCTTAAATAATCCAAGGTGGTTGTCAGAGTCCGTCATGACTTGGGAACTGGACTAAGGTCTGCTTCAGAGACTGGTGTATCATTCCAGGTTTTACTACCTGGAGTTGTTTGGAAAGAATGTACTTGGTCTTTGGCAAGGTCCTACTCTATTTTCTTGAGATAGTTCTTGCAGGTGTATTTCTTTAATCACCGTGAGTGCTTAGTATCTTTACAGTGGTTGGCACGTAGTAGGTAGTTAAAAACTGTTAGATTTGCTCGGGGTTGTCTCTTAAAATAATCTTCGAAGACCTTACTGGTTGTTCTTGCCTTTGGGGAACTTGGAACAGTGTTATCAGATTTTGACTGTGACTGCCCTCTGGGAGGTGGACTCCAAATACTCTTATTTTGGTCTTTGTTCATTGCCCGAGGATGGGGGCGGGGAAGGGGATGTCCAGTACTGACATCTGGAGTTGTGTAAAAATCTGCTTGCTGATTCTATTCCAGGAGAACAGGAGGGAGGCATTTCTGGTGGGCTGTTAGAGAGAGGTAACTAGGATGTTTCGAGGTTACGTTTTATTTTCACCTTTTGCATTTGTGGTCAAGAAAGAACAAACCCCTCTTCGTTACTGCAGAGGCAGAATACCGGGAGAGCTTAGTGGCTGCTGGTTCTGATCTGGGGTGGTAGGTGTGCTGAGATGGCTGCTGCCTTCTCTTGAATTGCATGGAAACAAACGTCTAGGGTAGCTCAGGTGGCCTGACAGTGGAATCAGAATTACCTGCCTCTCTCGAGAGGTAAAATAGTCTTCCTTGTAAACTGGTAGAAGTGACTAAGCACTTGAAAGAAGCTAGGAAAAATTAGCTTTGGGAAATCTTGCTTTCCTGTTATTCTTAGTGCAGGTTTATTCCTTATTTTTCAAATCCTGTGACTCTAGGTTGAGATTGTTTGCAACTTTTATTTTCAATTAGTGTGGTAAGTGGGCAGCCACAGCTACTATTTACAAAAGGAGAGAGAATTGGTGTGAGTGCTTCGTGTCAGTGTCTTAGAGGTTCATCTTGGGGATTTAGTTTTTCTCTTTAGCTGAACTCATACAGACCACTTCTTACACTTTCACTTTAAGCACACTTGGATTTATTAGCCCTGCTGTTAAAAAAAAGAAAAAAACTGTTGCAGAATTCTTTTGGGTCAAACTGATAGTAAAAGAGAACTGCTTTGACTTAATCTTGTTTTATGCTGACATTGTCTCTTTTCTTTTTTGACATTATATCTTGTTTTAGTTTTCCTGGAGATATGGTAGATTAAGAGTAGATTTGTATGAAAATTGACAGGATGAAATATTTGTTTTTTATGTTTTTTATTTTTATGGTTTTTAAATTCTCTTTAATTTCTTAATTTGTAAATTTTTGAAAAAGTTTTTTTGATGGTGCATCTTAGTTTTACTTATTTAGAATAAAGGTAATTTTATTAAGCCAAATTAATTTCAGTTGATTAATCCATTTTCCCTTGAGAATGCAAAGGTTAAATATAAAAATTTTCAGATTTTAATATTTATTGTAAATTATTTGATAACTTAGAAGCATTTGCTCTGATTTTACTTTACTTTTTTATTTAAAAAATTCTGAAAAGCCTTTTATAATCCAGTCCTTCCATTAAAAATTATGGATATTAAGAAGTAGAACAATTCTTCCCACATATCCCAGAGGTAACCACAATATCAGTTTTCTGTCCTTCCTGACTTTTTTCTGTAGTTGAAAAGACAAGCTACCTTTTACCTCCAAAATGGACTGTACTTTACATATTTGTTTGCAACAAGCCTGTTTTACTTAATAAATATTAGCTATAATTAGTATATATTTATAAATGCTTATATGGCCTTACAATGTACTATGAGCGCTGCATATATTGTTTCAGGAACTCTTCGTGGTCATGAGGTGAATGCTATTATAATACTATTACTGTTCCAGTGTTATGGATGAGGAAATTGAAGCACAGAGACGTTAGAGAGCTGTGCCTAGATGTTGTGCAGCTAGTAGTTGGGGGAGTCAGGAGTCACATCTAGACCATCTGATGCCAGGGCCCTCTGTCCTATTTACCTGACCATGGGACCACTTTCCAGGTCAGTGTTATCTATCTCATTCTTGTTAAAGAGGATTCTGTCACATGCATGCATCGTGCATGGCTTATTCATGTATTTCACTGTGATGGACAAGTAGATTGCTTCCAACTTTTCATTTTATAAGCAATGCTCTAATAAATGTCCTTTTACATATTTCTTGAGATGCTCTTTTATTTACTTTTGTAAGACTCCTGAATCAAAGGGCATGAATTTAAGTGGTTTAAATTTTAATAGCTCTTGCTAGATAACTCTCAAAAAAGGTATCAGTTTACATACTTGCTAACAGTATATGAGAGTGTGGGATTCCCCTACATTTTACAAGCCCTGGATGATATCATTCATTTAAAATTGGTATCTTCCGATAGATAAAAAAGTGGTGTTCTTCCATTAACAAATAGTTGAGTGCTTATTCTATGCCAAACTGTATGCTAGGCTCTGGGAAATACAATGATGAACAAAACCAGCCAGCCCTGTTCCTAGATAGGGAATCAGATAGCCATTAATTGGATAATTCCACAGACAAGTATAAAGCCGGGTTTTTTTTTTTTTAAATTCAGCAAATATGAGTGCGTATTACTTGGGAGGCATGGTTCTAGGTATTTGGGATATATCAGGGTACAAGACAGATAATAAATAACCCTGCCCTAGTGTGGTAGGAACAGATACTAAACAACAAGCATAAGCAAATGCTGAATTGTTAGGTGATTAGTGGTATGGAAAAAAAGAAATAGAGAAGGGTAAGATGAGGTTGGTTTTAAATAGGGAGGTCAGGGTCGCCTCATTAAGAAGATGACATTTGAACAAAGACTGGAAGGAGATGGGGGAGTTAGCCTTCAGGATATTTGGAGGAAGAGTGTTCCAGACAGAGGGATCAATTTTTGCAAATGCCTAAAGGAGGGAGCACATCTGCATGTTTGAGGATGGCATAGAGGTCAGTATGCCTGGAATCAAGGTGTCAAGGGGGAGAGTAGAAGAATATGAGGTCAGAGAAGTTGGGGTTGGGGGGCAGATCTTGTAGGGCCATAGAAGCATTGTTAGGATTGTCTTTTGTTGTGGGGAACCATTGAAAAGGTTTTGAGCAAAGGAGTGATATGATCTGACTTATGTTTTTAAAAGTCTGCCTGGCTGCTGGACTGGCCATAGAATAAAGTGAGGAAAAGGAGACCATTCAGGTGATCGTCGTGTTAATCCAGGAAAAGGATGACGGGACTTGGACTAGGGCGTATCAGTGGAGGTTATATTTTAAAGGTACTGTCAGTAGGATTTGCTAGTAGATTGGATAGGGGATGTGAGAGATAGAAGAATTGAGGATGACTCAGGAGTTTTATCCTGATGAGCTGTGTGTGGTACACAATGCTATGAATGCCTATAGTTGAGGGAGTCGACCCATTTAGGGAGATCAGTGAAGTCTGAGGAAGTGGTCCTGGAGCTGAGATCTGATGGATTAGCTGTAGCCCCTTTCTTGGAAGAAGCAGGATGAGTAAGAGAACAGAAAAAGTCAATGTGCCTGGAATAGAGAGAATGAGAGGGTGCAAAGTAGGTATGGGCTGGCCTGAGTGTTCTTTATTCTTAGAGCTATAGGAAAGCCATTGAAGGGGCTTAAGCAGGTAGGGGAAATGGTAGCTTTTTACTTTGCACTTCCTGGATCATTAATGAGATCAAATATGTTTTTGTTTATTAGCCACATTTAATTCTTCTGTGAATTGGATGTTTATATATATATTGTCTTTTTTTTTCTATCGTATTACCTTTTTCTCATTAAATTTGTAGGAGCTCTTTGTAAATTATAGATAGTAGCCCGTTGGTATGTGTTGCAAATTTTTGTCTCCTGGTTTATAATTTATCTCTTTATTTTTACCTTTGCTGTGTAGAAAGCTTTACTTTTTATGTAGATCTGACCTTTTTTTTTCAATTATGGTTTCTGGGCTTCTTGTCTTGCTTAGGAAGACCTCCCCAACACCCATGTTTATAGAAAAGTTTTCATTTTCATTGCTTTTATAGTTTTGCCTTTTATGTTTAGTACTTAGACCATCTGGATTTCTAAAATTTATTTTTAAATTTAAACAGGGTAAGTTTGATGTAAAGAACTAACTCTAAGAGGAGATTACCTACTAACAGAAAAAGAAAACCTTCAAAGATACAAGATTAGCAAATATAACCAGCAGCCAGTATCTCTAGGGTTGAGGCAAGGAAGGAACAGATCTGAAAGGGGTCACTCTTGTAATTGAGATCCAGACTTTGCTGGAGAGGGTACAGCTCTGGCCCTCTGAATGGCAGAGAGGTTCATGGAGGGGCCATGTTGGCAGAACGTGCTGGGAAGCTTCCCATCTGGAATTTATTTTTTGATGTGACTTTTTCTTCCAAATGGATAGCCAGTTGTCTTAACACCCTTTATTCAATAATCCATGTATTTGGTTTGTTAATTATAATTTGGTAAATCTCCTAGCCATTAGACTTTGGAGAGTTATTTGACTCAAAACACAGAATCCCTGTGCTTACCCCAAAGTTTTATCACTCTGATGCCCCAGTAGCTGGGAATTGTGTAGTATCCTTTAATTCTTACATCTTACCTGACTACCCATGGACAAAAGTGCCTTTAACTCTTTAGGGCTCTTCATTTCTAATATATTTTAACTACATTTTTATCCAGTGAAATTTGATATACTCTTTTTGTGTAATCATTAAATTGAGTTTAGTCTTCATAGGAGTCTATTTTGTTTATTTTTGTGTAGTACAATTGTGTCACGTAATGTGGGGGGATATAGAAACCTATAATTTTATGATCTGGTAGAGGAATGGACCTTGGACACAGCAGTGTGTACTGAGATGGTGCCTACAGAGGATTGGTAAGAGTCAGGGCTGTTAGGCTGTTGGATCACGGAGGAAGCTGTTCTTCAAAGGGGAAGTATGGGAAGAACTATGAAGGAATCATAGACTCAAGAATATCAGGGATTGAAGGTACTTTTGTTCAGATACCTGAATCTCTTCAAGTGGTAGTCTCATTGCTGTCTGAATGCTTCTGGAGAGAAGGAACTCACTACCTCCTGGTTTTGACTAGTTCTGTTTTGTTTTTCCTTTAATTATGCTAAAACCTGCCTCACCATAACTTCTACCCCCTGGTTTTATTCTCTTCTCTAGGACCACACAGAGCGAATCCCAAGCATTCTTTTTTTTTTCCCCCTTCATTTTTTCTAAATTCCCAAACATTCTTTTACACGTCAGTCCTGAAGAAATATAACGTTTATGAAGATAATGTTTATATCCTTCCTAAATATACTCTTGCTTCTCTTTTTTTCCACATGGTTTTGAATCTTCCTAACACTTTTTTTTTATTTTCTTTGAAATAGATTTCAGTTATTAATGACTTTTAACGTGATTCCTAATGTTCTCTAGATGTCTTTATTCACTAATAGATGTAGAGTTATATAACGAAAGGAATCCTAGAGACTAGTTATCTTCCTTCATTTTACAAATCGGAGTAGAGAGGTTGAAATCACTTACTGCATTGTAAGAGAGCCAGTGGTAGAATTTAGGAGTAGAGTGGAGCGGCCAGTCACTTCTCTTCTGGTTACTGCTTCTGTATGGGTAGAATGAGCTTTCTGTAGAAGCCTTATGATGTTGCCTGAAAAGAATCATAGAATTGATGTAGCTTGATTCCAATCAATTAGAAGGCACAGGACTTTCTTGGCAGTCATTTCTTTTTGTAAAAATACTTTTTCTTTAATACTTTCATTCTTCAAAACATTTGTATATTGCATATGCTTATTGGATAGTGGGCATTGTATTGGGGATATTACAGCAATGAAATAAGAAATGCTCCTTTCCTTATGAAGCTTAACATCTAGTGGTGAATACAGAAAAATTCTGAGGGAAGGGAGTTTGTCTAGCTGATGATTATATCCTCAGCACAATGCCTGTGATGGAATAAATATGAACAGTATTTGTTGAAAAAAGTCAAATGACAGTATGCATTTATAATGATGATGGTAGCTCTTCCCATTCACATTATTTTAGCAACACTTGGCAGGGACATCTTATACCGCTCAAGGAGTATGGTTTAACATTGGACCCTCTTCCCCATCCCCACTGCACCCCAAGTTATATTGGAGAAGGTAGCATTTGAATAGAGCCTTGAGAGTTGTGTAGAATTTTTGACAGATAGAAATTTTTCCTTGGAGAAAGATGTTAGAGGAGAGGGCGAATCTTTGCAGGTTGGGGATAGAGCGTGTGTAGTGTGAGGTGAGCTGTGTGAATTATCTGGTGTTATTGGACCTTGGGTCCTTCTTAGAGATGTGTTTGAAAAAAGGAAGTTGAGTCAGAATTGGTGGAAAGCCATGCTGCCAGTCAAGAAGTTTGGATTTTTCTAGGTGATACGGCTAGGCCTAGGCATTTTGATAGCATAATGATATTTGATAGCATAGTGGTATGATCTGAACTGTGCTATAGGAAGCTAGCTCTGGAAATATTATAGAGAGTAGATGGCCATGTTATTGTTGTGGTCTGGGAAACAGGTGATGGGATTTTAACCTATGCCAGTGGGAATGGAGAGGAAAGGCATAATGTGAGAAATATTTTGGTGGTAAAACAGCAACTTGCTGAAGCATTTGTTTTGGGGTAGCAGGCAGAGAAAATTGAAAAGGATTTGAGAATGTAGACGTTCTTTACCAATGTAGGCAACCAGTGGGAGGGCAGGTTTAGAAACAGAAAATGTCAAATATGGTTTTAGATGTGTTGATCTGGAGTACTGGTGGGATAGTCATGTAGAAATATCTAGAAGGTATCTGGAAATATTGGCCTGGAGCCCAGGGGGAGAAATCAAGGATGTAGATGTACTTTTATATGAACACTGACTGGGGAGAAAAGTATAGGCTATGAGAAAGGCCACAGATAAAACTAATGGGTTGGAAGAGGAAGGCCAAACCATTGAACCTAATAAAAAAAGAAACAAGGCACCCAGTGTTCTTTTTTACTTTAATTGTTCTTTTTCACTTTAATTTTTGTTCTTATTATTTTTGTGTGTGGTAATGAAAATGTCAAAAATTAATTTTGGTGATGAATGCACAACTATGTAATGGTATGGTAAACAACTGAATGCATGCTTTGTTTTGTATGACTGCATTGTATGTGAATATATTTCAATAAATATGAATAAAAAAAAGAGAGGAGGGAGGTCCATATTTAATGTGAGGGAAAGAAAGTTTGAAGAAGAAGGGGGTGGGCACCAGTACTGAATGCTAATTAGAAGTCAGATGAAGACAGAAGTTATATTGAAATCAGCAGTGAAGTCATCATCTGGTTATCTAAGAGAAGAGTTCAGTGAGGGAGAAGCTAGAGGCAGCACATATAGTCTAAATTTTAAGATTTTGGTGATAAACATAAAAGTTGGTCAGTTACTTGAGGTTCATAGCAAAGGATGTGTGTGTGTATTTTAGAAATAGAGGAGATTTAAATAATTGTACATGCTGGAGAAACATCCAGAGGGAAGGGAGAGCCTGAACATGTAAGATCAAAGAGATAATTGGTGCAGCTCAGTCTCAGAGGAATTGAGAGCTTGGGTGTCAAGGACAGGGACCTCATCCTCCAAAACAGAAGGGAGACAAGGAAAGGATGGATGAGAGAGAAAGGTGGAGAAAACTGAGGTAGAAGAAAGAAACTGAGTAAATATGTGTAGCCTCCATTCTTTTATTCATTTTTCAACGTAGATCCTTTTGGGTATCTACTGTAAACCAGGCAGACAAGATGCCTGTCTTCATGGAGATTACAATTTTGAAGGCTTTCCCTCAGTCAGGTAGATTAGGTTGTTTCTTATGCTCACCTGAGGTTTTTCATTGTAACCACAGAACACAGAAAATTATTTTAGCTATTTTCTTAAGTTGTCCCATAGGTGATATGACCAGTACTATTCTGGGTTCCCAGGAGAGAAGTTAATTATTATATACAGTGAATGCCTTGGGCATTAGGGCTTAATTCTCTCATGGAACCTGGGTTGAGAGAAAGGGTGATAGAGTAGTAAGTACAGGATATGATTGAGGCATTATTGTGGGAAACTTGATGGGTATGAGAGGGGGGACCAAGCCATGTGAGTTGTCATTCAAGACAAACTTGATGTTTTCTCTTTCATCCCAAATTGGTATTTACCAGCTTCTCTAAACTCCTCCTGTGTTTATTGTCTGTACATAAACTGCTGCTGCTGCTATTCTCCTCCCTCCCCCC
>PVKY010006060.1:0-16464 GCA_004027775.1 Bradypus variegatus
GCAACAGGTAGGCTGCTGTGGAGAACTCCACCTGACTTGCCAGTTAGGAGCATGAAGGCAATTCGTTGGCCAAACAATGGTTTAAAATTATTTTTGTTTGTTTTTAGCTGTAGAACCTTTGCCAAAATAATCTTACAGATGTGGCACATAGAAAGCAGTTCATGGGGAGCTGCTCTTGATGCAGTGGGGAGAGGGGTCCATAGTCCCTGTCCTTCACCCCTGAGGCCCTCCCGGGGATCCTGCCCCCCTGAGATTGGAAGCCCCTGGGCAAGCTTTCTAACCACTGATTGTTGACTGTGACTAGCTCCCCTTGGTTAACCTCTGCGCTGTAAGACTGAACAATAAATTGAGCCTGTTCTTTTGGGGACTCCTGTCTCTAACACTAGCTGAGATTGAGAAATTTTCCAGCTTTGCTCATCTTTCAGTCTAGAGAGAGGCTGGTACAATGACTTCTCAGAGCTCAAGCAAGGAATTAATACCTCAGTCTCTGGCTTGGAGCCTACATTCATAGAAACTGGCTTAGTTTCCCAGCTGCTAAAACAAATACCATACAATGGATCGACTTAACAGGAATTTATTGGCTCACAGGTTTTAGCAGCTGCACTGCTGACTGGCTGGCAATTTCCGGGGCTCCCTCTTTTCCCCTCACATGGCAAAGCACATGGCAGTGTCTTCTTTCTCTTCCAGGTTCCACTTACTTCCAGCTGCTTGCTGCTCCCCATGGCTTCTTCCGTGTCAATTTCTTTTGCTTATAAGAACTTCAGCCTTATCAAGGCCCACTCTCATTCATTTTGGGCACAACTTAACTAATATCATTTTCAAACGTCCCATTTACAAATGGGTTCACACCCCAGGATCAGAGGTTGGGACCCAAACATGCCTTTTTGTGGGGGACATGATTCAATCTCCAGTAGGAACCAGAGTAAAAAAGTGCAGGGTTCACCTCATAGCATCATCTTATCCACCTTCCTCTTATCTGTCTCATTTTCCTTATTAATAGAACCCCTACATGATAAGGATGGCAATGGGCCCAGGTAAAAACTACTTTTCCCAGCCTCCCTTATGGATAGGATGAGATGTATGGGTGGGCAGTTTTAGGAAAGTTCTTTTAAGGGGGCTAACTCAGTTGGCAGGCTCCACTTTCCCAATCCCTTTCTCCTTCCTGGGATGAAGATGTGGTGGCTGGAGCTCCAACAGCCAGTAGGAAGCTATGAGGGTGAGGGTCACAGAACAGGATGGAGCCTGGATCCCTGAGGACATTGTGAAACCACCATACTAACACCTTTCTCTGGTTGTTTCATTATGTAACAGAAAAAAGAAACATAAAACTTTTCACAACTTGTCTTACCGAAGCCACAATTTTTGGGGACTTTGTTATTGCCAGTGAGACACAATTCCTCAGTTATGTTATATCACTACCATAACCCAGTGATGTGGCTCAGGAGGACAATGTTAGTTCCAGGCAGTGTAGCACCCGCTTTTCTCCAATTAAGATGTTATATTGTGACAGGTCTGGTCAGTTTCCATACTACGCCCCCCCCTTTCCTCTGATAGCTTTTCTCCATATAAGTGCTAATTATCAAAGAAGCAATCACTATGTCAGATACACAGAGATGAAAGAAAAATGAAAAGAGGCACATAGTTATTAGCAAACTGAATAAATACACTATTACCTTTAGACCGGTTCAGAGACAAGAAGTCCCAGTGATTACAAAGATACTGGTGGACATGTAAATATTTAAATCATTCAGCTACAGATGGTGCCTCCTGATTTGTCACCACAAAATATTTTTATGAAAGCTTGAAATGCCTTCTTCAGAGAAATAGCACAGCCATTTCTGTAATGGCAGGTCTGTTCCCAGTAGGGTCATTTCCAACCAGGATCCTTTCTGGATTGAATCCTTTCCTCTGGTCTCCAGGAAGCTGGGTACAGCTCAGGGGACTAATTCTCACACCTGGAAAGGCAAGCGAGCTCCCTAGGATTGGATTGGGAGAACCACTGGCTCGGAAGAACACTGAAGAGAGACCCTTGAGGGATATCATCCTGACAGAAATCATTTTATTAGATTAGTGTCAGTTAGCTCATCAGGCATTAGAAGCCAAACATGTTGCGTTTTACTGCAAGCAAATAAAGGCGAATTTCAGGGGCATTGCCTTTTGGAGAGTAAATTAATAGCTATAAGGGATTTCTGAATGAAGAATTGGAAATTTTCCCACTGATCTCAGAATTACACCTTTCACTCAGTACAAGTTGTCCTTAATTTTCTATTGCGCAGCAATGTTTTGGTCAGCTCTGGAATCTTTGGGAGGTGAATAAAAAGGGCAATAGCCCATATTATCATTAAGCCTTTATCAAAATTCCTCCAACTGTTAAATGGGACTTTAATAATGAAAAAAGCTAGTTATGGCTCATGCAAACAATTATGACGGCACAAAATGCTTTTCAGTGATTTCAAGTTAGAATTAGGCAACAGCAATACGCACAAACAGCCACTTTAGGGGACTTGCCAGCTGCTTTCAGTGAAGTTGCCGACATAAAAACAGGGAAAGGCACTAAAACACATATGATTCAAGTCATAATTTGCTTGCTAATATTTTCTTTTTGTGTCTGCAGCTTTTAAGGGTTGTCCTGAACAAGTGCAGTCAGAAAGAGAGACAAGTCAAGCCATCACACAGGTGAATAACAGCAAAGTGCTGTCACATGGGTGAATGAGGCTGGAGACTAAAGTCAAGATCTTCCAAACCGTGACAAACTGACAAATACCACCTGAGAAGCGTTCCCCTGTGTGGGAGGCACCCCAAGGCACAGCCAGCAGAGGGCAGCTGTACATCATGGGTGGAAATACCCGATAGCGTTTCAAACATTATTTGCATCCCTTGCTCTCCTCTAACTCCCTTCCCAGTTGCAAACTAATTAAGGGTGAGAATGTTCGCCTTCTCTCCCACGGCGATATCCTTGCCCTGCTGCAAAGCGCCCGTTTGAATCCAAAGTTCCGTCCTGTATAGGTAGGGTTAAAAAGCCCCATTAGCTGCTGTGCCTCTGATTTCACTGATTTGTTTATTTTTCTGCTAACCCCTCTCGATGCTTTGCTGAAAAGGGCTCCTCTCCCACACTCCTTCCCTGTGGCTTTGGTAACTGCAGTGGGTGAAGTGCTTATTTACAAATCTCTTTGGATCACTAGGTAAAAGGGGTGATATTCTTCTCTCTTGGTAACAGGTTTAAACACGAGCCTGTTTTACTTCTCATTTTCTTGTCTATATGCACATAAATCTTTACAATCATAGCTCAAACAAAAGGACACTCCACATAGTGCTTTACAAAAAATGTATTTTCCATAGTTCTGTTTAAGTTTGGTAAGCTGTCAGTTTTTAAAGGGACTTGTCTATAAACTACAAAGGAATCTTGTGGTAAAACAGCGTGAGAAATCCAAGTGGATGTTTTGAAAGGTTTTAAAAATATGTATATATATATATATTCCTCTACTCAGGGGAAACTAGCAAACATGTTTGATTCAAAGTCATAAAACTAAGCCTCAAACAATGTTGTCACATATTTCCTTTCTGACTTTTGAAGGTGTTAATAATTTTTTGAGGTATATTTTGCATATAAGGAAATGCACAAATCTTATATGTACATTTTGATGAGTTTTGATAAATGTATATACCTGTGTAATAACCATTCCAATCAAGATAAAGAACAAAGGCAGCCATAGTTTTGATCTCTGTGACCACAGATAAATTTTGCCTGTTTTTGCAGAGATTAATCCAGTATATATTCTTTTGTGTCTGGCTTCTTTCACACAGTATATTTTTGTGATTCACGTTATTGTATCAGTGGTTCATTCTTTTTACTGCTGAATTACATGATTAAACCATAATTTGTTTATTCATTCTCCTATTGGAGATTTAGGTTGTTTCCAGTTTTTTGGCTATTATGAGTAATGCTATTATAAGCAAATCCTTAAAAATCTAACTGAACCAGCAATGACCAAATTTTCAAATAATTTTTTTTCCATTGTAATCTGGTTTGATTGTGGAAATAAATCCACCATCCAATGGATTTAGACACGTGTTTCTCCAAAGGTATAACTGAGGCCCCCAAATGAGAGGGTTGTCTCGTGACACATTCTTGCTTTAATGGGCTTGTCTGTATTAATAGGTATAGCACAGCAGTTTCATTTAGGCGTGGTGGTTCTCAGACAAGTCGTCAACACATCAGAATAAGCAGGATTCATTTCCCCAAATGAGGTTCATGTAACACCAGTGGTGGTAGGATGAATTTTGGGGTTACATAGACATCTTTACGTTAATAGTTAAATGCTCATTTTTATAACTTTCTATTTATGGCATGTGATGATGTTTTTTTTCCATTTGGAGTAGTGATAAAATTTCCTTTGGCAAACTTAAGTCGATGATGAAGACTTTTCAGTACGCACTAGTTTAGTTGGAACTCAAATCACTGAATTTTAAGAACTCTGGCTTTGTGGTTAAGACTGTAGGAAAATTCAGTGGGGGAAAAATGGTGCAGGAACAACGGGATGTTCACATGTAAAAGTTAGACTCTTACTTTATACCATATACTATATTAACTCAAAATCAATCAAATATCCACGTGTAAGCATTTGAACTATCAAACTCTTAGAAGAAACATTAGGGATAAATCTTTAATAAAGCTGTTACAAAAGAAAGTATAATAAGCAAAGAAAGTCCCATCATGTTCCCTTTCAGTCAATCTCAACCTTCAATTGCAATTACTACTCTGATTTCTAGATTCAGAAATTATTTTTGTTAATTTTAGAACTTAATAGAAGTGGAATCATACAATGGGTACTCTTTTTATGTCTCTGTTAACATAACATAAACTTTTTGAGCTTTGTCCATGTTATTGTGTGTATCGGTATTCTATAAATTTTATAATTTCATGGTATTAAGATAACACAATTTGTTTATCCATTCTCCTGTTCATGGATATTTGTTTTTAATTCTTGACTATTAAGAATAAAACTGCTACAAATATTCATGTACAAAAAAATAAATAGACTGTAGGGCTAACCACCTTGGCCACTTTCTGGCTGTGTGATCTTAGCAAGTTACTCTCCGAGTTTGCTTCAGGATCTATACAATGGTACAGATTTCATATGTTTGCTGTGAGGGTTAAATAATATATGTGATCCTTTTCACACATGGTGAGTGCTTGAGGAAGTGAACTGTTGGTGTCTCACTGCAAGAATCAGCAATTATACGGCTAACCCACACAGCCAGGGATTAATCACTGGGAGAGTAATGGGTGAGGTAATTTCTGATACCCATGAAATGTCCATGAGCTTCAAAGGACATAATCTCAACAAACGTGCACAGGTATAGGATTTACTACGGCAACAAGAAAATGTCAAATCTCTGAGTTTCCCAGTTTCAGATCTCAGTTACAACACGGCAAATCTCTTATCACTCTCTTCCAGGCAAACTTAACCCCTTCCCACAACCCCCACAACTGTATTTTCAGGGCACAGGGCAGGAAGGTAGCAGGGAGAAGGGGGCGTGGGGGAGTGGTTCTCACCTTGACGTCACAGTGCAATCCCTGGGGAGCTTTTCAAGCATACAGCAGCGGGACCCAACCCCCAGAGCTTTTGATTGATCAGGGTGGGGCCCAGGCTTTGTAGATTAGAAGGCTCCCCAACTGATTCTAATATGCAGCCAGAGTGAAGAAACAGGTCACCGACTTTGGCTCAGTTCAGCCCTGATCCTGGAGAAGTGGCTGACCCTGGCTGAGCACGACCCGATCTCAACACTTGAGGGCTGGATTCTGCACGCTGCTTGGTGACATTAGGGTGATAACTGAACAGATTTTTGCATTAGCAGAGTTTGTTTATTCCTACACCTTGGAGGGAGAATGGGCTCACATGCTTTTGACCAATGATGCAGCTGTTGTTTTACTCAGGATCCGTCTTAGTTTCTTTTCTCATTTACAAGGGAGGAGCCTCAAAGGACATCTGATCTTCTGCTCAGTCTTTGCCCACAGGTCTCTTTGTGGGCCCATTAGGATGTCAGGCTGGAGGCTCAAGTGAGGATTCTTTGCGATCCATTTGAATCAGTTTTTGAAAAGTCACTCATGACAGTGGGGAATCTGGGCCCACTGAGTCACCCTAAAGCCCAATGGGCTCACTAAAAACAACAGTTACTGCCAATCAGCTAAGGGCAGCCCCAGAGGCCCTTGTTTTCCTGACTCTCCAAGTAAGGGCCTTCAGCTTCAACCCCGACACAAAAATGCCAGAATCACCAGAAAGTGATTCAAAACCCAAATGGATACCACATATCTCAAGAGTCCTGATGCTAGTCCCTGGGGGGAGAATTTGGGGACCTCAGCCATCTAAAGAGGGCTGTTTCCTGGGCTCTGCCAGATCATATGAAGGCCAGGGCTCAGGGCTCTGAGCAGCTTGACTTTGAGTTAGCACAGGTGTCATTTTAGAAAGCTTGCATATCAAAAAGTTTCCCCTTAGCTGACTTTGGTAAGATCTGCCTAAATCTTCTGCTTAAACTTGTATTTCCATTTCACTTTGGATCCACATCTATGGACTTCAGCACACTAGCAAGGGAAAGCCCTTTTCCCTTGGGTCTCTTTCCACAGACTAACAAATACAAGTGTTTTAACATATAGTTTGTATCACATTTACAGAACAGATTGTGCTGAAGTCAACATTTTTGAGTTTGACTTGCCATAGGGGTTTCTTTCCCAGTTCACTACATAAGATCCAGGAGTTGGGGTTCAAAGCTGGAAACCCATGACTTGGGAGGGTCTCAGACTTTGGGCCCCTGTGGCTGGTGCCTCTCACTGTAGGGCATTACTTGTGAGTTTATCAGACCTTTGCCTACTGTTTCTCTGTGATTTCCCTCTAACCCATTCCTACTCCAAGAATTACTGTGTCTCATAAAATTTACTCAGCAAAATAATGTTTTAGAATTTTTTGGTTTACTACTTTGGTGTCAACCAAAGAAATGTCCAATCACCGTTTCTAGGTAGTTACCGAGTTCTTATTAAAAATAATGCCCAAAGGAGTCTTTGTCATATAGTTAGGGCTGGGCTGCTAGATATAAATCTCTTAGATGGAAAGTGGTGTTAATACATACAGCAGTCTGAAAAAAACACGATAATCAGTAGAGGGCTTTAGACTCAAAATAGATCCTAACAAATAAAAATAATAAGATAAAGAGGAGGAAAGTTCAGAGCTTCTTCTTTGGGTGGTCCATCTCACAAACAAAAATATGTTAACTGTATAAAACCAAGGAAAGTCCAAAATATTCGGATATATTTAAGCTGTTACCAACATGTAATTAGACCCACATTTATTCAATCTGCTTTTCTATATTACATAGAGAAAATAAAAAGAGAACAGGGAACACATTTCCAAGGATGAAATCTCCACATTTATTTTTCTTCCATGTGCATAGAAAATGGCAGTGAAGTGTCTTATGAAAGAGGCAGCGAATGGGCGTGGTGTTGCTGTATCAGACAGGACTTTGTGCTTCAAAGGTACACTATTGATTTTAAAACAAAGGATGTTGTAGCTTGTTTTTAATTGCTAACAGTTCCTTGGGTTTCCCATTTGTTTTCTAAGCTGTCAGTTTCTTCAAATCTCTTTTCAAATGACACACTGCATACAAATGATGGCACTTAACCAATGTGGCATTTCCATATTTACATCAACAAAAGAAATTTACAAGACATAATAGCATACAATCTTGACATTTAGTAATAGCAATAAAACATGAAGGGCATCCACTTTATTTTCTTCTGTACAAACTATCAGAACATAACTTTATTCACATTAAAAAAATCATCTTTAATTTGATTTGACCTACACACTCCCCATCTCATTTTCACCCATTTCTCAAACCTCTCATCACATTGCCCACACCTTCACCAGACTACAGAATCTACAAGTAATTAGATCTAACACCTAAATAGAGTTCAGAAAGTCCTCTCTTCCAAAGGTTTCCTCACTTCCCTGATAATTCCTCAAAAAAGAAAAAAAAAAGCTCTTCACTCATTCCTTCCACTTCACTTTCACATTTCACCATCAGACCAGCAAGATGGACTCTTCACCTCAATTCAAACAAGGTTAGAAAGAAAGAGTCCCCCGCCGAGCATCTTGAGGCTACACCCAGGAGTCTGGGGACCCTGGGTACTGTTCTGCTCGATAAGAAGGTCGTTTAGTGGAGTAAAAGTCTACGTAATTTGTGGTTGATTTCAGTCCATACTGTGTGGAGTAATCAGTAGAAGCTGGAAAGTGAACTCGGTCATCAAAATAAGGGTCTTCATAGCTACGAGGAGACTGCAAATACAATCTGTATGCATCAAAGTTCTTTCTGTTGGAGTCATCTTGACTATAATACAGCTGTTGATGCTGTTGACAAAATGAAAGAGCAAATAAATACAAGCAGTCTTTTGAAACGTGAGTTGAAGGAAAATCAATGCGGGCCTCCTGCTTCATATTTTTAAAGCAATATTCAATATTTATGGACTCAGGTTAAATGTTGTTTCTGATGAACATGGAATATAACAGCTTTAATCTGTACATTTACAGGTGGGCTGGCTGGGTTGGCAAGTCCTCTCCTAAGTCCCCTAGAGAAGTTTGTGCCTCAGGAGAGCCAATCTCTGTGGCAGGTGGCCCCCGGCTCCTCCTCCTTTCTGGGGGAGGCCCCTTACCTGGGTACACCCAGTGCGACGGTGGCCTGCTTTTTGCTTTGACAAAAGGGAACCACTGGCACATTATGAAATTTAGTTCAGGGTTGGATACAATTTTCAAACAACTGTATAACTGCAGAATTGTCTTTAAAAAATTTTACCTCAGATATGAAGATGAATCTGACCCTCAATTTTAAAAGAAATGTATGGTTTGATGAACAACAGGCAGACTTTAGAAACTCTGCTCTAAGGTGTAATATCAAAGGAATAAACAATCTCAAGACAGGAGACTAGTAAAATTAGAAGGGACAAGTGAGCAAATTCAACTCCAGAGGAAAAGATTTCCCCAAGCCAGGGCTAGTATGTCTGCAAGAAGGCCCAGGTGAAGCACATGGGGGTGTTCACAAGGCACCCTGCCCCCCATTTCCTTTTGTGTCATCTTATCTTTGACTTCACGTTAATTTCTTCAAATATAATTGCAAGAATACTGTCATGGTTTTTACGCCTTTCCCCCCTCTTACAATGTCCAAATCCCCCTTCTTAGTAAGATGTAATGAATTTGCCAAGTAGTTGTCAGCATCACGTTCTAAAACTAAACATATTCTGACATTGTCAGGGTTTTGGGGCTAAATTCTCTTTTTAATTTACATTAGTGTTATGATTCTGAGGCTATTTTTCCCAACTAAAAAAAACTATAGTATTTAGTAACCTGGGGAATTCCTTTTCTTCCTATACAGAGAGAAGATGAAATGGAGGGAGGTTTTAGAACATCCTTATTTAAGGGACAGGACACAGTCTTATTTTAGGAAATCCCTGGTGCTCATGGGCTATTTGCAGGTAAGAGGGGAAATCAGATGACCCAGGCAGACCCCAGCACAACCCTTCACTGGGTCAGGAAGGACCCACAACTGATTTTAGGCCCCCAAAGAAAGCAGCGATTTGAGTGTGTCACAACCACGATTTCCTACTTGGCTAAAAGATTGAGGTCCATACCAGACCTGGCTGTGGGTGCAGTGTTTCTAAATCACGGCAGCCTGGACAAGGAGGGAATCATGAGAATGGAGAATGAGGTATCCAAAAAAGAGAACCGTGAGATGAGAGAATGAAGTGTGCTTACCAACCTTTCCCCACACAGAGGGTGGGAGAGATTTTATAGCCTAACCGAAAAAAGAGCGGGAAAAGGGGATTGCTGGGCAAAGAACATGAATTAAAGACGTCTCAGCTGGTTCCCATCAGTGGCAGGTGGTCTCAGCAGCACCGACTTGGATATTCGAGAACATGAGGCTACTTTGGAATTATCTGCTTAACCCACGGATGAGTTTCTGAGGAGCGAAGATCCCCAGGGAAAGCTCCGGGCCGCGGCCGTGTTGGCTCAGCTCTGGCAAGTCAACCGGCGGGGACCCCTCATCGCGTTGATCCCTGCTAATCGGCCTTCTGTAAAAATGATATTGCGAATTCACCTGTAGCCGTCTATTTTGTTCTCTTGCTGGTGAGGAATAGGAACTGATGTAAATTGGTGAAGGTTTGCTGGAGCCTGTAAGAAAATATTTTATTAAGTTAAAAGTAGCGCTCATTACTCTGGTCCATCGGGCTGCGGGGCCTCCCTGCGCTAGGGCGGGGCCGTCCCTGACGGGGTCTGCGCTCCGGGCGCCAGCACAGGCCTGAGAGCTGCCCGGGCCGCTGGATCTAGCCTGGCTGCTGCCTTCCTTCAGGGCAGTTAGGGTCTAATGACTATGGCAAAAAATAGGCCATGTGTATTTCACCAGAAAGGAATGGCAGCGCAGAGCTCATCCAGAACAGGTCTCCGTTCAACCTCTGGTCACTGTGGGGAGCTGTTCGCACCTGCACTTGCCAAGATTTTCATCCCTGTGAACACAGACGGTTCCTTGTGGGGATTTCCTTGGCTGGGTTTGAATAGCAGCACTGCCCCTTAAGCTGAGGAAGACCACTTTTCCAGCGCTCTAAGCTAGAGCACGGGGTCAGAGACAAGAAGGGAAACATAACATCAGTATAAGACCCGTGACTTCAGACCAGTTTTGGTCCCAAATCCCAGGTCAGGGACAGCAGGCACAGGCAGGCAGAGCACGCGGGCAGCATGGAGGCCCAGCCCCGCGTCCGCCATATTTAAGTGCGGCTTTAAAACAGAGAACCTCGTAATAATTGTCTTCAGAGATCTACAGTAGCTCCCTGATGATGTCATAATTACCCTTCTGTTACTGTGGAGGCTAACCAAGGTTTTGATTTTTATTTTTTAATGAGGAAAATGAAACATACTCGAGGCAAATTAAATTTACTGAAGCAAGCAAAGAAGACACAGAAGGGCACGCATGCTGAAGAGGTAATCTTTAAACTAAAGCACGCTGCTTCAAATCTGAAGCAATAATGCACGTTTGTGTGTGCATTTTCTTTGCAATGAGCTTGATGTCTGAAATGTAGCCTCTGCAATTTTCTGAGCTATTCATTGCCATAGTAACAATACTTGATTAGTAAATAGTCCTGTGAAATCACAATTTCAGACAACAGCACAACTGAGAATGCTCCCCCAGCAGTAGTTAAGTTGCCACCAGCTTTTATTTATTTCTTTTTAAGAAACAGGTTTTTTGAGAAAAGTTTTTTTTTTTTTTTTAGGTCATGCTGCCTTATTTGAAACTTCCAAAGCAGTTATAATTTGCAAGGTTGTTGAGAAAGGGGACAACATGAAATACTGGCAACCCTATGGGCAGGCATCCTTTATATCATATGCACAGCTTTCTGACTAGGATAGGACATAAAGTATTAATTCTATATAACATTATTTTTGTCATTCTTAAAAAAAATCACTTTGAGGAGAAACACATTAAACATTTGCTATTCATTCCAACTCCTTCTCATGGAAGCATGAAATTGGTCTCCATTCTCAGGTCTGAATTTAAGAGAGGAGCCCATGTAGGAGATTCAGGCCCTCAAAGCCACATTGAGTCAGCATCTGGCACATGTGGGAAACACAGGGAAATACTGTGTGAGCTGCGGGGTGCTCTGCCAGGCAGGAAGGATTTCTCATGTGGATAGAGCCCCCTTTTCATGTGTGGCCCGCCCTACCGCTACACGAGCTTGTCTAACTGGGAACAAGCAGCCAAGGTGACACCCCCGGCGTAGGAAATGGTGGGAATGGCCCTTGATCTGCTGCTGGGGGATCCTCTCGGGAGCGGCACGGGCTACTTGCCAGGCCACCGGCTGGGTGCCTAAAACATGCAGCTTCTCGAGACACTCAATCACACACCCCACTGGTGCCTTACCAGGGTACAGGCCTTTATGTGTGGCATCCCCTTGGCTATTGTAATACTGCATAGGTGGCTGGGTCCTATCGTACTCAGAGCGAGGGTCTCTGATTCCTAACAGTGCTGGTGAGGAAGAGGTGCTGCCGACTGAAAGGAGAGGCACAAGGAGAGAGAAAACAAGGGAAGAAAGAGAAATCAGACTGTCAGTGTCTCTGGAAAATCCGCTCCAGAAAAACAAAGGTCAGTAATTAGAACTGCCACGGTGGATGGCGCTAACTATCAGATCAGAGCCGTGAGGTGAAGAGCAGCCTGACCCCGAGGGACCTGTAATGTGCCCCGTGGGCTGGCACTGTGCAAACCAGCAAGGTCAGTGCCTGAGCTCACCTGCCAGCTGGAGTAGACGCTGCCCCACTTGCAAAGTGCATGGCAGAAACCATGCAGGGTCCCCAAAGCGTGTCTCAATGACTTGATGAGGTCTTCGCAACTGAGTGATAACTTACTAGCCATGCAAGAGTTGTATTTGCTATTTTATGATCTCAGTTCAGTTGCTTGTAAAACATCAATCCATTATCCTTTATGTATACTTCTTCAGTAAATAGATGTTTTACAGCAGGTTTTTATTTCTAATTATTTCAAAAATATCTGCATCTCTAAGTGTGTTTGAGTAAGAGTGCCCAGCCCATAAAATTTATAGTTCTTTTTATGCAGATCAGCTGTCAGGGAAATTATGTAAACCCAGTCAGTCCGGCTCATCAAGAAGCTCACTGTGCCGAGAAGCCCCGGCCTTCCTAAAGACCCAGCAGCATTTTTATTCCAACTTCAGCCAAATATTTAATAACAACATGTCTATCCATGGGTCTAATTTTGGATATTTTTTCACAGAGGGAAAAGACAAACATTTCACATCTCTTTTTTTTCCTTTTTCTCATTAAAAAAACATCTTGCTTACATTGAAACTAATTATAATTAAGAGTGGTCACTTAGTCACTGGATACACTTGAAAGTAGTAGCCCCAGACCTGGCACCAGTGATTCTGCCTGCACCGATGCTTTCGGGAAGGACTGACATTGGGATATTTTTTTCTAAAAAGTCACTTCACCAGCTTAAGGTTGCTCTGTGTTAAACATGGGTGAGCAGGTGTGGGTGGTGTCTCTGGGCTACTCACCTTGTTTCCTTCTAGAAGGTGGTAGGGCAGAGAATAAGTTCACCTGCCTTCCACATGAGCAAAGCAACACAAGACATGCCCATAAGCACAGTCCACACTAGGGCTGAGGGGCTCATCAGCAGCCCTTCGATCACCCTCCAGGAGTGAAGATAAACCCTGCCTGTGAACAGAACCCAGGAAGGGGTCCAGGAACCTGGACAGAGGCTGGTCAACAAGGTCTGGGGCGTGTATTTATGAGATCCTCAAAAACAGTTCACTGCTTAGGAACTAGGCCCCAAATCTGCCTGAAATAATTCTTTTGCCCGTGTATCTGCCTTTTTTTGTTAAGCAGCCGAATCTCCTATTTCCCCCGGGGATCCCCATTCCTGGCTCCCTAAAGGATTTTGAGCTCTTGTATAAAAGAAGACGGCTTTAGGTTATACCTGAAGTTCACAAGGATGTTAAAAAACAGGCATAGGTCTCTTTGAAGAAAACAACTCATAATTTAAAAACTAAGATATAAATATACACAAACACAGTAAGCACAGATAATTAAAAAAAAATTCCTAGTACAAGTGGAGACATCAATTATGTGGTAAGAACCGTGGCCCTATATTAGTCTTTTTGGCCACATTTGTCCACATGAGAAATAAGACTGCCAGTAGTAGCACAGATAATATTTATATGTCAGAATGGTGATTTAAAGCCAAATAAAAATAAGGTATTTATTACTTTTCCTGTTTCATTTACTTAGGAATTAAATTTACAGGATGACTTGGCTTGGTAATAATACCCTATCCTTTAATGTAAAATAATTTAGTCTGGGTCTCAAAATGGATTTCTTTCTTTCTACCAATAGGTAGGTTGAGTGGTTGCCAAGATTCCCAACTTAAAACCAAAGGGATTCCTACAAAGCCACCTTGTAAGACCTGCTCCTATTAGCTGTGACTCTGTAAGGCAGCCAGGGAATGAGGCGGAAGATGCAGGAGAGACCATGGCTCTCCCACGATGGGGTCTGAAGGATCTTGCTTCTAAGAGTGTTCACCAAGAAAGCACAAAAATCACTTGGGAGGAGACTTCAAACTTGTGGTCAACAGGCAGACGGGGCAGCTGTTTTTGGTTATAACCCAGTGTTTCTCAGAGTGTGCTCCTCTACTCACCTGTAGCTGGATCACCTGTCTGGCTCATTCAATGCAGATTCCTGGGCCCCTTCTCATAACAGTGAAGCAGAGTCTTGGGGGAAGGAGGCAGAGGAAGGGGGAGGGCCCTGAACACCTTTAGGCATTGTAGCTGGTGTAAAGTTGTCTAAACTTTTAAAATGGGAGGAGGAAGGTGGGTTTGCCTACAACAGTCTGTAATTCCCAAAGATGACTCTCAGCTTGAGAGCAAATTTGCCTCCTCAGGGTTTGGAGGTGACAAGTTTAATCAACTTATGCTCAGTCTTCTCTGGGTGGGAAACAGTGTTCTGTCACACAAATGTTCTCATGAAAGAGTGACGTTTCCTCACTGACCTGATTGAATGATGGGTGACATCTGTTGGTTGGTGGTAGACAAGGAAGGATGTGATTTGAATCGGTCCCGCTCTAATGTTGACACAGGTGTAATAAAATGGTTCTGATTCCACCCATCCTGTGGAATTAGGAGAGAAAAAGAAACCTCTCAAAATGAATAATGACATTTTATTACAATAAATGATTACAAATGTGTGCTCTGATGAATGCTAATCATGCCTGAGCTATTCTTGTAAGTTACCTTTTTATAAATGCTCCGGAGGTCCCGATATTGCCATAATGTATTCAAGACCTGGGCTGCTGCCTTCACCACTTTCAGAGATGATCTAGGGAGAGAGTGGGGATGTTTAATCAGTGTGAGTGGCACAGCCTCAGGCTGCAGACCAGTGGCTAAGAGGTTCTCTCTCCAAGGACCAGAGGGCATGGGAGCTGCTGTCAGAAAACATCACCAAGGAATCAGGAGTGCCTGGGTGTCAGTCAAGTTCATGACTGGCCAAGGGGTGGCAGGAGCAACAGTGAGGCCATGGGGCTCCAGCTCTGAGGCGAGAGCTGAGGTCAGGATGAGCCCACGAGCCCTCTGAGTTGAGGACTTCTCCCAGGTGTCCACTGTATCTTTACCGAGGGCCATCAACTTCAAAGGGGCTTTGGGATTATTGCGACCTGAGTGTCTGGGGACCCCCCCAAGTTAATTTGATATGAGGTTTTTTTTTTTTCTACCCATTTTAAGCCTGAATATAAACACCTTCATAGCCTTCTTATCATTTACACCTCTAGGCAAACAAATGCACACGTCTCTAATGTTTGACATGGAAAATATGGTCACAGTTACTACTTCCCCTCTCTGAGGACATTTTGCTGAATGCTTATTGTATGTCCCCCAGTGCCACTGGCACTCTGATGGAACATCACTGACCACAGTCATTGCATGTCACCTTGGGAGCTGCGGCTTCCAGCCTCAGCTAAGGCCTTCGATGCTGCAGGAGGGGCGGTTCTCATGGGCCAGTGCTCGGCAGGTCAGCCCCAAGGGTAACCGAACACCTGTCTGCAGAACACATTTTAGTGCTGAAAATGTGACTTCAAGTGAACATCACCCTGATCTAAAATCTGATTTGCTCTGCCATCCTTTACCTTCCTAATGAAAACTTCCTCTGCCTCTAACTCTGAGCAGGGGCTGTTAATGATGGTGAGGGCTGCAGGGATGGCTGGGGGTAGGCATATTCAGGGGCTGCAGTCTTTGTTCCTGGCGGTGGGCATGTCTGCATCCAACCCCATTCAAAACTCACCCTTCTGGGAGATCCTGACAAGTTGAGGGCAGAATCAGGCAAAACCCAACCCACGCAAAGCCTTTCTAAACTTGATATTTTAAAAAAAAGTAACAGAGCAAGATCCTTAATATCGAGAAATGAACAGAGATGAAATTGTAGGCACCCATGAAGATATCAACCTCTGGATATCCTCACCCCTCACAGCCACCCCATTCTCAGCGGGGTCGGGATGCTGCTGCTGGTTCTCTCCCCGTCTAAGTGCAGGGCAGCTGGGCTCAAAGCTGGAGAGGCACAAGCCCTGCCTGCCTCTGATGGCATCTGCAGCAAGTGACAAGCAGGATAGACTAGGTACACACCTTGACACAACAAGCCATTTGAGATGTTTCTAGATACAAATTCTATGGGCAGAACTCTGACTCATGAGAAAAGCAAGGAATTTTCTCCACTCCTTGAGAGAGTTATGCATCCTCACCTCCAATTCTTCTCTTAATTCATCATCTCTTAAACGTGTGACTTTGATATTGTTACATCTAGTGGTCAGGTGTGCTCTACCTGACAAAGCAGGGATGGTTGCTCAACTTTGAACTACTTCCTTTCTTCTGAA
>PVKY010006061.1:0-16483 GCA_004027775.1 Bradypus variegatus
CCCCATGCCTGAGTCACACCACCCTTCAGTGAAGCAGGTCCAGGCCAGCCCAAGTCTATCCACAATCATCCTCAACCTTTCTTTCTAACATCTGTTACAGCATGGGGCACAATCTAAAGAAGCTGAGCAGGTCACAGAAATAAAGGAAGCATGCATTATGAGGGACATCAGTCTTCTTTTGATGTGAGACCCTCAGTATCCCGTGGTCCCCACAGACCCACCAGGAGGACCACGCTAGAGAGGAGAAGCCCCGTGGAGCTTTTCTGGTTGCAGTGGCGGCTGTGCTGGCAGCTTTCCCAGGTAATCCAGCCCAGGCTGTGTGAGCACCAGGCCACCCCCTGAACCTGCCCTTCTGAGACCACAGCCCGCAGCCTGTCAGCAATGCCGTCCAGCTGGGCACGGGCCCAAAATGTGCACATGCCCATCTGCTGGGCTGGGCTGGCAAGGTCTCCAACCTGATTGGTGGACGCTGGCTGGGAACCGCATCAGAGCTGGAAATAAGCCTCACTTAACCAGGGCAGTGCTCCCTTCCCCCAGGGGAGCTCTTGCTCTCTTTCTGCCACAGCCACTTTCTTCCAGCACTATGCACCTACCATTCCAGAAGATCCTGACATTCACCCCCCACTGGGCTCAAGACTTTACCTTATAAAACAGATGGGGTATTTTTGTGCAACTATAAAGCCAGAAAGCATCAAACCTGGGCACCCTGGAAGCAAACCATAACAACCACAAGAAGCGTTTCTCAGTTATTACAACTCAGCTCCAGCCTTCTTCCAGGTTATGTCGTTCAATCTAACTTTCCAATTCATTAAAACTCTCCTCTGGGTGTTGAACAGCATCACAAAGTTCTACCCTGGCACTGGCTCTTCCAGAGCTGCTTTAGTTTTAATCACTGATGAACAACATTTTGTTGTGAGAGCCATTTCATAAAAAATTAAAAATGTTTGCAGCTTTTATATATACATATACAAACATCTATGCATGTGTAGATATATAGATAGATATAATCAGATGTTTTGAATCAGAAAATGAAATACCTACAACTGGAAGTAAATATTTTTCATTTCCCTGTCAGTAATGACTGTCACTGAGCAGAACACTACTAAAAGTTCAGAAACCACTGTCATTTGCATATTACATAGCATCTCCTTGTAATGCTGCCCCTTTGAACAAATGTGGTCTGAGATGAGCGCAGGTAGACTTAGAATGGAGCAAGGAAAGATCAAGATGCCTGAGAGTGCAGAAGTGAATAATCAGACACCAACAGACAAAAACAAAGCACCCAGGTTGAAATGAGAAGAGCTAAAACCGATGGGGGAGGGGTCTGAGAGAATGGAGAATACAAATGCTGGCCAAAAAAAAAAAGGCTGATAAGCCCATTCCCTGGAGAGACTCCTAGAGCTAAAGACAGGCAGAATAAGGAGAACTTAGGGGTAAGGGGAAGAGAGTGTCACAGTGGATCCTAAAGAATGTGTGGGGTGGCAGGGGTGGAAGAGTAATGGGTTAAAGGGCTTGGTGCTAAATATGCAATGATCAGACTTTCCTCTCTCTTCCTAATCCATCAACAAGCTAGGAGGGATAAATCTTGCAGCAGAATTTGGTCTGTGGCAGTGATAATCCTTCTTCCTTAATCTTATCTCTGTCACTCTGTCACCCCATGCTGCACCCCACGTCCTCTGCAGATCCCACATTCCAGAGGGAGCCTCCACCCTTGACTCAGCCCAAGAGATGGGAGTTGGGGGCAAAGCTTCATGGCTCCAGTTAGATGGTGGCAGCGGCAGTAGAAGGGACACTGTTCTCAGCTAGCTCAGGCTGGGTGTGTCCGCTTTCCAGTGAATGAGGGCAGTGATCCTTGAATGACTCTAATACTTTGTGGTTTCTTAATCTTGATACTAGATTATGGTGGTATCTCAAAGCTACTTGTAGTTCATCACAGTCTAAAGTCCTGACGCTCATTAAGATGCAAATCCCATTGTCACTCAGGCCTGAACAGGATCTAAGATCAGGGTGGGGTGATGGTGATGGCTTTTATTAAAGTATAATTTACATAATGTAAAGGTCACCTTTTTTTAGAGTATAGTTCTGCAAGTTTTCACAAACATATTCAGTCTTGTTTCCACCGACACAATCAAGACATAAAACAGTTCTCTTACCTCCCCAAATTCACCCGTGCTTCTTTGTAATCAACCCCTCTCCACTCCTGCTGGCCTCTGATCTATTTTCCATCCCTACAGTTTTACCTTTTCCAGAATGTCATATACATGGGATCATATAGTATGTAGCCTCTTGAGTCCACCTTCTTTCATTTAACATAATGTTTCTGTGATCAAGGTCAGTTTTTAAAGATGAAGGGAAGAAAAGGAACTTGCCAGGACTGAGCATTAGCTGGGTCTTCAGATCGCCCACAAAAGGGCTCAGAAAAAGGATGGAGAAACCCCAAGGATATAGTCTGCCACCTCTGCAGTAAGGCCAAGGGCTGCTTCTAAACTCTAACAAGAGCTCATACATAGATGCAAAAAGGACATTGCCTGTCCAGGAGCAACTTAGAGTAATCCAAAGAACATGAACTTTGGTTGGAAAACATGAACTTCAGCTGCCTATTACTAATTGTGTGCCCTTAGATAAGTCACAGCCTTTCTGAGGCTCATGATTTTCTCCTCTATAAAATGGGTTAGTAACATTCGTCCAACGTGGCCCAGACACAGACAAGACACCGCAGCTCCCCGGCCACAGTGACAGACTCAAGAATGGATCCTCCCTGACACTTTTGCTGAAGTTATCAGGAAACAGGCCCTCTCCAGTCATTCTAAACATTCCTAAAATACTAATAGTTAAATTGAAGCCTGGAACTGTTGGCAACTGTTTCTTGCCACCACTTGGGAAGAACTTGCCCGAGAATACAGCCAACTAGGGACAAAGACAGCAACTTGATGACATCATATGAGCACCCTGATCCCCGGAGCCAACTTTGCCTCTATCTGCCTCTGGGCTGGTACATGAAACAATACTTCCTCTTTATGTGCTCAAAAAATAAAAGTACACAGCCAACCTATTGCTCAGAGGTGTTACAAGGATCATAAGATAACACCCATGATAGAGCCAAGTAAACTACGCAAATGCATGGTGTTAAAATTCATCTGTTTCACTCTCTAGAAACATGATTCCCGATCCTACACCTTTAAGAACTATCACATCTTAATTTCCAATAACTCTAAGGCCAAGGGCAAGGCACTTATGCCACATATAACAATCAAACATCTAAGGCTTTTCAGCATTAGTTAGGCCTTCTTAGAGACTTTCTGGGCAGGCTCCAGCTCAGTTCAATGCCAGCAATACTTACTCAGAACCAGCTATAAGGCCAGGCCCCATCATTTTAAGCTGATAAGATATAGTCTCTATCATAAAAGTGATTCAAAGGAAAGAGAAAGCACATTTGGTTGGAGAAATCAGAAAAAGTTCCTTGAAGATGGATGGGATTTCAAACAATGGAGAGGAGGGGGAAGGGTATTTCAAGGGAAGGCAAGGCAAAAGCCAGGCACAGTGAAAGGAAATACACAGCTTATTCAGAAGCAGCAAGGTGCAGTTTTGGCTGACATATAGTTCATCTACAGGTATAAAGAAACTTAAGTCAGTAAGACTGATTACATTCTATAGAAGACCTTAGTTGTGACACAAGAAGTCATTATTTAGTTCTAATGGCAAAGAGGAGACCCTGAAAGATCTGAGCAGGAAAATAACATAATTAAAACTGTGTTAATTAATGATCTTAATTAACATAATTAAAACTATCAGTCTGCTAATGGTGAGCAGGATGAGCTGGGAGTGGGCGAGACTGGAGGCCGGGTGGGGGAAGCTGCAGAAGCCCAGGCCAAGGTTCTAGGCCCCTGCACCGGGACAGGTTCCAGAAGCCATCAGGGAATAACAGACAGGAACTGCGAGGAGGGACTGAGGAAGGGTGCAAAGGCTTTAAGCCAGGGTGACTGAAGAACAGAAGTGGTGTTATAATCAGGAAGAGGAGCTAAGCTTAGGGAAGAGATACAAGTTCATTCCTGGATTTACTGAATTTAGGGTGCTAGGGTATTGTTCAAGTTGAGATGTCCAAGAAGCATTTGGAAATGCAAACAACTTAGCAGCTGGGGTAAGTGTCAGGGCGCATACCCGGGCTGAGGAGGAGCTGTGGGGTGGCAGGTGCTCCGTGCAGAGCACAGGGTAAGAATCAGCACAGGGGGCTGGCGCTCCCCACCTCCACACTCCGACATTCCGTATCACGTCTTACGGCTCCAGAGGAGGGGAGGACCCAGCAACAACAGAAGCTTGGGGAACATCTACGTGTCAGGAGCAAGAGGAGAGACACCCAGTGGGAAGGGCAGGAAAGGGGCAGAGAGGTCAGAGGGAAACCAGTAGAACCCAGCCAGGCTGTCAAGAGGAGGAACCACGGGCCCTTGGGCAGCTGAGCCGCCGCTCGCGACCCCAGCTTCCATGTGACTGGGGACACTGCTCCCCACCCTGTGTCCTTGGTGCCCAGGCAAATGCTGGTTAGGTGATGCATGTACGAGGGCTCTGAGGAAGAGCACAGAGTGTTCCAGGACTGGCAGCCCTGGGTTCCGCCGGGCTCACCCGAGCGGGTGGTGGTGGAGGGATGATTTGACAAGGGATGGCGAGTGCTCAGGTGCTCCTGATTTATCTAAAGGATGAGGGGAAGCTCAGTCAGGCAGCCTGTGAGTGAGCCAAGACGTGGGCCCGGGGTAATTCACGCTCGTTCATTGCTCACCCATCTCCCGATCAGCATTTCATTTTAAAGACAGCTGTGTGGGAGGAACATTTGGTCTGGGGTTGGTGGGGCTGGCTCAGCCACGCTCCCATTCAGTGGCTTCCTCGTGCCGAGGTCCTAGGTTTGGGTTCTGACAACCTTTCTGTTGCGGCCCCTCCCTGGGCCTGACAGTGCCCATCCCCCAGGATGCGGGAAAGGATGGCAGCAGGGGTCGCTCCCCTTTCCAGTGGCCAGGCGCCTCTTTCTTCTGCTCTGCCCCTTTCCCCCAGCCTTTCCCACTCTCCAAGATTGGGATTTGGGCCTCACCTCATCAGTGAAGTCCCTCCAGACCACCTTCACCAAAATGAGCCCTCGCTCTAACAGATTTCTGACACACTGGAGGCTGTAGGATCTCCTTGCTTGCCACAGCTGACTAGTGTTCCCACGTGTTCACGCTTTCCACAAAACTTCCTGCACACCTACAGGAGAATACCAGGGGAAAGACACCCACAGGGCAGGGAAAGGAAAGAGGTTCAATATTCTCTGTCCTTCAGAAACTTGATTGTGTAACAGGAGCAAGGACACCCCCCTCCCCCAAGTAAGTAAGCTGCCTTGAAAGAGACCAAGCTGCAGGGAGCGTCAGAAGAGTCAGAGCAAGGGGCAGCTCTCAGGGCAGGTGAACTCAGGAAAGGCTTCCTGGAGGAGGTGGCTTCTCTGTCTCAGATCTGCCTAATGGACAGATTTAACTGGACAGGGACCAGCAGTGGCCAGTGGCCTCACGACTCGTCACAGACCAACAGGGCCAGGCCTGGAATTCAGGTATCCGTAAGCCCTCAGCTCTTTGGGGAAGGATACTCCTGTCTGGGTGGATTAGGGTAGGGGCATTACAGGCAGCTACCTGGCTGACTTCATGACCTCCTTCAAGTCTTTGGTCAAATTTCAACCTCTCAAGAGACCAACTCAGACCAGCCTCACACCTCCCAGTCCCTCTTCCCTGCTCTGTGTTATTTCCTTTTCTTCATAACTGTTATCATCTTATCACATACTACATCATTTATTATTTACTATGTTTATTGTCAATTATCTGTCTTCCTCTGCTAAAGCTCCATGGAGAAGGGATCTTTGTTTTCTGTAACGCTGTACCTCATGCTTCTAGAATGATTCCTGGACACACAGTAGGCACCCAATAAATACCTGTTTAATGAATAATGAATAAGAGCTGACATTTGTTGAGTACTTACTATGTGCCCAGCACCAGGGAAATAGTGAACCAGCCAGAATCCCTGCCCTCACAGAACTCAGTCAGTCTAGTGTTTTCTCAAAAGCTTCTGTGAAAGGATTAAGCCCTAATGCTTTAAGCCTCAGAGGTCAGTGAACTTCAGCCCCCAGGCCAAATCCCAGCCTCTCCCTGTTTTTGTAAATAAATTTTTATTAGAACACAACCATGCTCATTCATTTATTTGCACTGTATAAGGCTGCTTTCATGTCACAATGGCAGAATTGAGTCATTTCAACAGAAACCTACAAAACTGAACATATTTAGTATCTGGCCCTTTACGGAAAAAAAATGTATCAACCTCTAGTTCTAAGGCATCCATTAGTTGTATGAATTAACTTCTCTCCTGCCCATCTACAATGGCACTAATTATATACCATCCTTTGTAGAATTAAGAAAATAGTCAAAAATGTCATTTTCTGTGTTCCATGTTCCAGATGAGGAATCCTGTTTGAAAAAGATGTGAAAGAAATGGATAAGCAAACAAATAGTGTGTTCAGTGCTGACTAGCACAAAAGCAGGCAAGACACTACGGGAGCACACAGGAAGCTGCACCCAGCCTGAATGGAGGACCCAGGAAGGATTCCTGGAGGGACACCTCAGATATTATTACTGTCACCACTACTGCTACTGCAAAATCATTTAGCTTAATGCATACAAAGTTTCTCTGTGGGGTAATAGAAAAGTTTTGGTAATGGATGGTGGTGATGCACAACATTTTGCATGTAATTAATACGGCTGAATTGTATATTTGAAAGTGAATAAAATGGGAAATTTTATGTAGTATATATGTCACCACAATAAAAATTAAATTAAAAATAATAACAGTTCCTAGCACTGTTAAACTTCTATTGTGACCAAGAAATGAACAAAAAGAAAAAATTTAGACTGACAAAATCTTTTTTCAAAGAGATGGATATCGATAAATGCAATAAACCTAAATAACATGAGCAATGGCCAATAATATTTGATTATTCAATGATCTCCTGGTTGTATAACAGGTATTCTGAAGCATAATGCTGCTTTGTGAGTTGATATCAGCATACAAGGAGCTTTGAAATATCCCAATATTTTAACATGATCAGAATGTATTTTTCAACAGCATTTGGGGCTGACTTAATAGAAAACCTGAGTCCCTGCAACGTGTCTGTGCTCCATCCTTCCATGTGGGGAGGCCTCCACCACCTCTGCCTGCCCTGGGATGCCCGGAACCCCTATAAGCTCTACCCCCCTGCAAAGACAGTCCATCCCCAGTAAAGCTCTCGTAAATTTCATTTATGAGATATTCAAATGACTGCTCAACCCGTCCCAAACCTAGAGACCCCTTCTCTAGGACATCTGTATTTTAACCGACTTATAACAAAATTTAAGTTACAGGGAATGCTTTCTACAGGGGAGATTTCAAGGACTGTGGCATAGAGTGCGAAAGGCATTCTACAGAGTCGGAGATCATCTCGAAAGCCTGATTTACCAAGGATGGCAGCCTGTGATCACAGCAAGATCCGGAAGTTCAGAAGATCCTAAACTTTTAAGCTTATTTACTATATGAGTGTGGTCAAGACACTTAATGTCTCTGAATCTCTTTTTCTCATCTATAAAATGAACATGAGGAGTAATAAGAAAATGTAAGGGAAGGGACTCAGTAAACAATGTATCTCCAGGCAAATGTTTATTATTCTTACAAGACTCCATCTCCTCACCCCTTTAGGCAATTCTCCCAGGCCTGATGCAGGTTTATGCACCAGACCAACATAAGCCATAGAACTGACAGTCATGAAATATTGACCAGAGAGCCACAGAGAATGTTCCAGGCCCAAGAAGCTGAACGGTGAAAGGCAGGAACTTCCATCATTAATCCACAGCCATATGACAATCCCAGGCAAAGACCATGGGTCCCTTGGCTAAGCCAAGCCGTGCTCTTCTACATTAACTGTAATAAGCAATCTCCTGTGAAAACAAAGGCGAGTGCCAACTGATCACAGTAATCAACTGGGCCTAAAACTCTCCTTATTATCAGTCCCCAAACAGTCCACAGCAGCTCCCTCCCACCTGAGAGGCATCGGTTTTCCACTAGTAAGAAAGCACCCAAGCTTCTACTATGTCCCCCATTCCTTTTTCCTTTCAAAATTTTCACAAACAGCCTCCACATGCTTCAAACCAATGAGATTTGGTTGCCTTTTAGATAAATTAAAGGACTATCATTTCCGTGTTGCATGAATATAAAGACTTATTTTTTTCAAGTTTTACAAATAAGAGCTCTCTGTCTCGCATGTTCGGTAGGGCAGACACACAAAAGTTAATTTTTTTAAAATGGAAACTGTTTCTTGGGGGAAGTGTGTTTTAAGAGACAGAAAAGAAACTGGTGACTGTTAAAGCTCTTGACAGTTAAAAATGCCATGCTCTGTTAAGCCCCAAACGGCTCTACAGTTTTGGTATCCTCAGCTCTGTGACTATACCCTCAGTGCCGCTGTTCTAATGTGTGGTTTCCCTTTTTCTTCCTCTTTTCTAATCCACAGTTAACCAAGGGACTCAATAGTACCCATTCTTGTCAGTGATGACAAGTTGAACTACTACTTATAATTGAAGTTGAACAACAGTGTTGAACTACAAAATTATGAACCTAACCCCTTTTAAAAAAACACAGTATATGCCCATGACCCACAGATCTTATCTATATTGATATTATTTGTCTCATAAGACCCCAGATGAGGGTCCTAACCCACTGCCAAGTCTACTCCCCTTGAGGCCAGGTGAAGGTACCAGTTCTTCCCCCTGGAAAACATGGCCAGAGCACCCTCCACTCCTCACTCTGGGCTGCATCGGAGTCAGCATGCAGCTGAACAATAAGACTTACCAAAGTCCCAGGGAATATTTTCTGCTCAAACTTGAAAAATAAACCCCCATGGAGGATGAAGCCTCCAGTATGGCTCAGCATTTCTAAAACAGATTCAAAAACATTCCCGAGTATTCAGATTCCATCAATACTGTGTAAAACTTCACATAAGGCAGGGGTCAATGAGCATCATAGCTTCATGGGAGCTAATTATCCTTCAGTCCATTACCAAAAGGAAGGGGAGAAGGAAAGCAGAGAGGAAAAAGAAAAGGAGAGCCATAGATCCATATAGCAGAGGCTGCAGATAAGGGCCCTCTGCTAGCTCTGTACTGCTCTTGCACTGGTATATGCCAGGCTGTTCATGCTGAGAGCAAACTCTTTGATTATAAAAATGACACAACCGACCCCTGCTAAATGGACAAGTGCTTGGGTTGGGGCTGTTTCATGGAGCCGTCCATCTACTCTCTCTCCTCTATCTTGCTTCGTCTCCCAACAGCCAGCAAACGGCAGGAAGGGAGTGCACTGTGCCCTCCACTGCCCTCATGTCCTGAATCAACCAGGCAAGGACTCTTGGTATAAGTGAGGTGGTGTCAGCCTCATCAAGTCCCCAGAATGAGAATTTTGAACTACTGAAAAAGGCTCCAAAGAAAGGAGCTCAGCCTCTTGAGTCATCTTGGTGGCCATGGCAAAATCCTACTTTTGCACCATAGTAGAGAGCAAGATCTGTACTGGGACAGGGCCAGGGGAGGGGGGTATGGATGGGAGTGGGAGGGAAGTGCAAACAGAGAAAACCTCACTGGGAAAACACTGCTGTGCAGCCCAACAGTTAAGAGCCAGTGCTCTGAAGCCTCTGCATTCTGGGTTCAAATCTCTGCACCACTCCTTATTAATCTGTGACTCTAAACAACAGTACCCAGCCCCTGTAACCTTAAAAGTGGGAGGATAATGATACCTCCCTCACACAGCTGTTATGAAAAATAAGTGAGGTGGTGCATGGAAAGCATTAGCAGGGGGCCTCCATACGTGGTAGCCGCTAGTACTATTTTCTCAGATAGTGAAAAAAACATGAATTTGGTGAAAAGAGTCCAGGTCTTAGAGTCACACAACCTGGGTTTTCAGTTCCCCCTTTGTAAAATGACAGGCTTATGGTGAGGTTCCTTCCAGCTCGGATAATCTAGAAGTCTGTGGCTAAGATGTAAAGATTACAATGTCACATGAGCTGACAAACGTAACATAAAATGACACCCACAGCAGCGTGCGCACCAGGGCAATGTGAAGAGAGGGTGCGTTTGGGTGTGAGAGTGTTGGGGGAGGGGTGCCGTTGGGGAAGAGGGTGGTTAACCACAGCTGTCTGCTTATTTTGTTACTTTTTGATATACTAGACTGGCCTCCAGGAAAGTTTCTGACCATCTAGGTAACAGGCATGCAATTAGGTTTCTATATATATATAAAAAAAGTTCCTCTAAAATCAGGAAGAAGGGAGAGATTCATTTTTTGCTCTAACCTTGACTCTGCCCTTTGAAGTTAAAACAAATAGTACCTTTAATTTCTGTAGACTAACTTCTCACGCATCATCTTACTCGCTTGAGGGGATGCAAAAGGCTTTTTGAAAGGATGTGAAGTCACGCTTTAAAAAATACACTTCAACAGAGTGAGGCATGGTGTTTACACAATATACCACTTCACTTAGCTTGTGTAAACCAGCGAGGGCTTTAGCTCCTATGGTGTCCTTCTTGGCTTCCCAGAGTTCTGGTGTAGTATGAAAATACATGTCCAAAATGTGGGGCCAAGAAGCAGAAGCTACTGCAATCGCATGAAACCAGTGTCGTCAAAGGCTCAAATGATAGGCAGCATATCTGGGTGGAATGACAGGTGTTGCACAAAAGCTTGGTTGAATCCTCTAAGCTACCTGAATGCCCTTCCTCACAGTCCAAATCCTCTTATCCTGTAAGGCAGAGTTCAAATCCCTTCTTCCGGAAGCCGCAATGATAATACTGGACCCCACTGATCTCTTCCTCCAGGGATATCCACTCATCTTGACTGTCTGTGCACCCTTAGACATAAGAACATTCTGCTGTTGCTCATTTTCCATTCCTCAGTACACATCTCATTCCCTGAAAAGAGTTGCCAAGGGTTGTGCTGTGTCTCTAATATCACCTTGTGCTTGGCTCACACTGGATAAATAACTGTGGCCTAAATAGGTAAGTAAACCGTTCTCGGGAGACACATAATTTCCTTCTCAGGGAGACAACCATTTGCCTAATAAAGATTAACTATGTCCAGTCATATAAAATTAATTTTACCTTGGGTCGATAAGGGATTGTACCATCACATGCATCCAGGCATACATCTTTACCTAGAAAATTTGTTCAATGAATGGCATGTCTATCAGTAAGAAATCCGAGGCCAAATCATAAACTGCATCTAGAGCTTAACAATTCTAAGCCTTCACATATCATCTCATTCCTATTTGCCATGTGAGGAAGGTAAGGCTCAGAAAGCTTAAGTGGCTTGCCAAGGTCACCCAGAAAACAAGTGGCAAAATCATCACCATAATTCTGTTCCAATCCCCTTCCCAGTACCCTACAGCCACACCACAAGGCTCTCTATGTCACCTAGGAAAACAGGAGGGAAGAAGTACAATGACAGAAGCCAAGGGCTCCCAGGACATAGCTGATTCCTTAATTCAGCATTATTTTTTAATCGGAAAACTATATCCTAGGAATCATAACAATCCAGTGAAGACACCAGCACACCGTACAGAATCTGAAGCCAAGCAGTGGTAACTGGAGATTCCAAACTGTTAAAGCTGCTTGAAAATACGAGCTAAAAGCAGGGTCTCCTAAAAGAACGTAAGAACGGGCTGTGTCATCACAGCATGAAGAAATTAAAAGAGCACATGTTGGGAAGTTCAACATAAAACCAGTGGGCTGTCCTGGGTAGCAGAAAATCCATAGTGGGCAAAAGTGAATGGTGAGTCATGATCATCAACAGAACAAAATAGTTAGGAAAAAGGACAATATCTCCCCAGTGAACAGTTCCAAGCAATTCACACCTAACCTACAGCTGGGAAGCCCAGAAGCACATCTGGGTTGAAAATTAACACCTGAACCCCAGGCCCTAGAAGACTCCTGGGGCTTGTTACAGGCACCCTGGAAGCATGACCTTGGAAACACATGTGAAATGGATGTTGCAGCTCCCACATCCTCTCTTCCCCCAATGCACATTTTAACAGGGAGGATTCACAGCATTTTCTACTGAGAATCTCTAGGGGTGGAATAACCACACATGGAAGCCATGCAGCTGAACACGTCCAGTGGACAGTCATCACTCAGACCATCAGAAATGGAGAGTAAATGCTGTTCCCTTATCTTCTAACCTGTTACAATGCATTCCTGCGTTTCTGTGAACAGAGCCACAAGGCGCCTTTGTCCCCCCACAAGGTGAGATCAGAACTCCAAATGAACATAGGCCAAATCTATCACCACCTTTGAATCACCCCTGGTGAGTATACTCAGATTCAGAGAGAGACAGACCACACAGTTGTCCCAGGAAGTGACAGAATGGTGTCCCCTCTGCTCCCCTCATTCCTCCCATTCTCCCAGGAAGACCCATCCAGACCGTCTTGTCGAGAGTCCTTTTCTGTCGAGGTTTCATTTCTATTTGTTCGCAGCAGTACGGTCTAGGGACCCCTGGGGATCCCTGAGACTTTTTCAATTGGCCTGCAAGGTGAAAATTATTTTCGTGGTAATACTAACACATTTTTTTGCCTTTTTCACTCTCTGAATTTCAAGAGTGTAGAGTGGCGTTTCTCTGGAAAGAGGCTACATGATTTGCGGTATTACCATTGACCGAAAGCAGAAGCAGAAATGAGACTCTAGCTGTCTTCTACTAAGCCAGACATTAAAGAGATTTGCAAAAATATAAAAAACCCCACTCTTCTCACTAAGATTTTTGTTTTGGGAAATACAGTTATATTTATAAAAATATATTCATGTTAACATGTAATTTTTTTAATTAATTACTAGAATATTTTAAAAATTTATGTTTTCAGTTTCTAATATGGTAAATATTGATAGATACTGCTTACATAAACAAAAGCTCTCTAGAGACTTAAATAATTTTATAAAATTTTATAAAATTTATAGTTATTAAATAATTATAAATTATTATAATTATATTATATAATTATAATTATAATTATTAAATAATTTAAATTTTGTTCTTGAGACCAAAAATTTGGAGAACCACTGGTTCATAAGAAAGAAAGATGTTTGCCTCCCATCTGTATTTCTCAAGAAACTAAATCTGAGCCACCCTGCCACTTTCAAACCCTACCCCTCCTTCAAGGCCTGGCCAAGTCCCACCACCTCCACCAAATCTTCCCTGCAGACCCAGCCCTCTGAGAATCCCACCCTCTGAACTCCCTTAACAACAGGTTTTTCTATGCCACCTAACATTCAATCATACCCTGCCCTGTGAGTTCCACCGCACTCCTGTCTGGGTTACATAACTCCTGTTGTGATTTAACTTTCCCCATGGGTGTGTCTTATTTCCCCAAGGTGACCTGGAACTGTGAAAATGGGTCTAAATCCCAGTTCTGCCTCTTACCCAGCTATCTGGCCTCAGGCAAGTTACAGAGCCTCCCTTTCCTGTTTCTCAAATGCAGAGTAGGCAGACGACTTCCTGGGAAACACAGGCAATTATTTCCTCTTGCAACATCGCCTACCTCAGGATTTTCCTGAGAACTAACTGCCATACAATCCTGAACACCAAGCATGGTGCTGGCAGGCAGGAGACAGACCCAGAAGTAATCTCTGTTCTCCCCAGCTGCACTGGCCTGAGAGGCAGAGATGGCCTTAACTATTACCTGTACTTATTAGAAGACTGAATGGATGATGCATGAATGAATAAATAAAGTGTGGGTTGCACCAGGGCACAGTACTGGCCTCCTACAGGGACATTTGGAAAGGAGTGTGGGCAAAGAGGGCTTCTGGCAGGACCTACTGGCATTCGGTGGGCAGGGACTCCATCCACCCCAAAGCCATGAATTCTGATGTCAGGCAAGAACTTCATGATCTCAGTATCCAAAGCCTCACATTGTGCCGGTCAAGATCAAAAGTTTCTCACTCACCCAGAGCATAGGGTCCCCAGTGTTTCTCCTCAAACCATTCCTGGAGGTTGGCTGTGACGGATCTCCAGTCCCTGGGAGGCAGTCCTCCATCCTGCCAGGCAGTTCTCTCAGCAACCAACAGGTGAAGGGAGAATGGTCAACTTCACTTATCTCACCTCCCCAGAGGGATGGGAAAGCTGCTTGCTGCTCATAGCTTTGAGGGCTTGTTTCCTTCACCAAGAGCACCTTAAAATGGTACTTTTCACCCCTCCAATCCTTTCTGTCTCTGCCTCTGTCCAATGATAGCGTTAACTGCCATGGGAGGCCGTTTACGCAGTGTGCCTTTTCATTTGCCCAAACATTAACGACCAGCTTGTGGAAGTAGCCAGGTCAGGGGTACCAGGTCCCACAGCTGCCTCCTTAGCCTCAGGAGCCCCGATCAGAGAGGCAGAAGCAAAAGACTGTAAACATCAGCCACAGACCATTCCAGTGGGCTGCATATTATCATCACCATTAAAAACCACAGGCCATTAGAGGGGAAGCCTCAGGATCCTTTTCCCGTGTCAAGACAGATTAAAGAACTCAGAATGGACACCAGCTGTGGGACCTGCAGATACGTACAAACCATGAATTGTGCTTTGGGGGGAGGTCAGTGTAGGCTTCCTTATATAAGCAAAACTCTACAAAATCTGCGTGTATCTGTGTTATGCACATGGGCCTATGTGTAGGTAAGTACATAGAAAGAGATGGATGGATGCATAGGGAGACAGACGGTGACTGAAGGATTGATAGATTGAGAGAGATTTCAGAGCAGCTGGTAAATGAGTGCTGCTCCTTGACTCCCAAGTCCAGCTCTTGCTCCTATTCAGTAAGACAGACACACAATCAAACAACTAGGGAGGAAGAGAAGCTGCACTCTGGGTGGCAAATGAGAGGATGAAGCTTCTCCTTCCTGGCAGCAGTTACGTCAACTTGGTCTGGGCCCAGACTATTCTGGGAGGCAAACACAGTGAGAGCCTATCCATTCATTCAAGGACCTTGAACAGGTTGAGGTCAGCAAGACTATCACCATGGCACCAGCCTTGACCTTTAAAAGATGTAGCAATGACCCTTCCCAAAGGATTTCAGTTCTGCCTGGGTCCATACGTGACTACTGGAGGTGAATAAGGGACGAATGCAAAAAGGGAAGGAAGGAAAAGGAAGGGTTTGCAAGCTTTGAAAGGCACTTTAGAGGTTAAAACTGAAACAGGACCTTTACAGGTAATAGATCCTACCTGAGAATGTGGGGCACAGGATGGGGGAGAGTCCTTTGGGCATCTACCCAGGAGGGAGAGGTCAGGGGGGCTTTGAGGTAGGAGGCACCAAGATGGGGGGGGTTGCAGATAGGTGAGCAAAAGAAAGAAAGACAAGCTTTGTGGCCTTCAGTTTGCCTTCAGATAACACTGCTCAGCCTGTCCCAAACCATGAGACCCATCCTGCCCCAAAAATAGGAGAGAAAAGAAACAAGTGAGTCACCAAGGAAAGGCAGTTTATGTGGTAAGGTGAGGTGGCAAGAAGAAAAATTGAACTAACAGCCAGGAGAGAGAAGTGATGGAGAAACAAAATGGCATTGGCCATGATGAGAAACATAAAACAAACCCCCTCAAAGCCATTATTCACCAGGAACCTGGGGGAGCAGTTTGCTCAGCACAGGAAACAAGGCACCCCAATGTGGCAGCAAACCCAGGCTCAAACCCTGGATCCACCAAGGGCACTGGTCAAGGTGGCACCTCCCTAAGACTCAGTTTCCTTCCCGCAAGATGGCGACAATAAAGCCCTCCCAGGGCTGGGAGCCTGAGGTGGTGGCATAAAGCTCCAGGCTCTCAGACCATCCACAGGCAGTCCTGCCCTTTCCCTGCATCCCTTCTTCATCCCCTTGCCAAGTAGATTTTACTTCTGAAAGGGATTCAGCTCCTTAGAATATACTAGTCTGTTTCTATGGAGACAGTAAACTACCACTCGTAGAAAAATCCAGAGGAAGCCCAGTCTTTGGAAGAGATGGACAGGGTTCCTCGCTTTCTCAGAAGCTGGTGACAATGAGGGACAAAGGATGGATAAGAGCAGGAGAGGTGGGTTTCCTCCCGGAAGAGCCAAAATTGGTCAAAGAAAACAACCCACACTGTCTTCAAGGCCTCTGCGTTCCCTGCGGCTCCAAAAGTCAGGGACGTAATTTAGGATTCACTTGTACCCACTGGGCTTGAGGGGTCAGAACAGAAGGAAACTAGGAGCTTCCCGCCACCTGGCAGAGGGATAAGAGCAGCCTCCAGAAAGGCAGTACTGGGCAAAAGGGGAAAGCACAGAACCGAGGCGTCCGGGGGCGTCATCCCCCACCCCATGGCACCGCACACAGGCCACGCAGCCCGCGCTCAAGAAATAATTGAGTGAAAGGGCTGTTCATTCAACTCACGGCATCGAGTCCCTTGCCTGCGGAAAGGCTCTGTGCGGCCCAGTCTCGTTTTCTGCCAGGGAACA
>PVKY010006062.1:0-16452 GCA_004027775.1 Bradypus variegatus
GGGGCTGGAGGGATCAGTTTGGGGTTAGCAGAGAGGGGCTCGTCCCTGCTATGTTTGGGGAAGCTGAGCACATGGGTGGAGCTGCATACCCGTTTCTGGCATTGGTCACATATTCGAATCCCCTGGGGAGCTCCCAGACCAGCTGATCACCTCTGGGTGGGGTGTGTGTATTCTAAGGCTCCTCAGATGACCCTAGTGGGTGCCAGGATTGAGAACCCTGGGCCAGAAGAAAGAGGCTCCAGGGTGGGCTGTAATAGAAATATTAATGTGGAGGAGAAGCCAGGGAAGGGGATGGAGAACCAGAGAGGTGGAGAGAATCAGAAGAGTGAGACTGTTGGTTTGTTCAGGACAAGATCTACAGTATTAAAAGCTGCAGCGTGACTGAGAACAGAGGCCCAGGAGTTATCGGGGTCTGATGACACATTCCGTGGGGCTCCCCGAGGCAGAGGGTGGGACGGGAGACCCCAGGGATGGTGAGTGTAGGCTGAGCCTCAGAAAAGAGCCCTTAGTGGGGAGGGAGAGGGGTCAGAGCCCACTCCCCTGCCTCCTCCCGGCTCCCCTCTGGACACTGGCCAGCAACAGGGCAGATGTGAGAAGCGGGGGAGCAGGCCTGCTTCCTGCATCGGCGAACCTCAAGGCACCATGACTGCCCCAGTTAGCCAGACCTGCACAACCTCATTAATGCAGACTGCCTGCTCCAGAACCCTGGTGAGCTTGGCATGACCTGTGCAATTTTTAGAAACTGTCAAAAGCGAGCAGATGGAGACAAGTGTTGCAAAATCAGTTGAGGAGCTGAGCTTGCCCAATGTAGCCCAATGCCCACTACCTTCTCGGCTCTGGGCAGCCCTGGGCCAAGGAGAAGACCCAGCTTCTAAGGCTGGTTCTCACAGCGAGCAGACGGGAGACCCTGGGCACAGCACATATCCTCTCTGTCCCTTCCTGTGTTTCACTGGCTCTGTGAGCCATGAAACCCCAGATGAGTGAGGGACCCAGAGAGTTACTGAACTGGAATTACCAAGGCAAAGTCCTTTGTGAATTCTAGGTTGACTTCAAACAGGAAAGAGTTAACACAAAGAGAGATTTCTGGCTGACTCTCATCTAAAGTAGAACCTCTCAAACTGTCTGTAGGAAAGGTTATAAATAATTAAAAAAGAATTTCCAGTCCATTGGGGATTGATATTTTAATCAAGTTTAATAAAAACAAATTACTATGAAAAACACAACAAAACAGATTCAGACATAAAATTATTCATCATGTCGCCACGAATGTTTATATTCACTAACTCTCAGATTGATAATAAGCCGATGCTCAGATCCCATTTGAGTATCTTCTTGCTACTCAGAGTAGACAAGCAGCATTGGCCTCACCCAGAGCCTCTGAGAAATGTAGCCTCCTGGCTTCACCCCAGACCGACCGCACCAGCAGGGTCTGCTTTTTAACGAGACCCCCTGGTGATGTGTGTGCTTGTTTAAGTCAGCAGGGGCACGAGGTCTGGGGGCAGCTGGGGCTCCAAAACCTTTTGTAGAACGAAAGAATTAACCAGAACCTCTTCCCCCACCCTCAGTATCCCATGACACAAGAGCTGATCCCATAAACTTTATCCCTGATGAGCAGGAACCGACTACATAATTTGCAGGGCCCAGTGCAAAGTAGAGATGTGGGGCCTCTTGATTCAAGTCATTAAGAGTTTCAGGATGGTGACAACCAAGCATGGGGCCCTTCTGAGCACAGGTCCCCAACCCCACTCCGTGAAGCCAGCACTGCTGGTGCGGTCAGGGAAGGGTCGGAGCATCCGGACTCAGGGACATTACCCAAGATGAGTGATGAGGGCTCTGCCCTGATTTATTCATTATCCATCATCATCATTAAAAAGCTCCAGCCCTCAATCTTTTTGAAGTTTATTTTCTCTCAGTATGTAAACAGAAATAATTTCAAATGGCTGTTACTCCAGTGCAAGCAATTCTTTAAAAAATACGAATGTCTGTGTCTATTAAAATGTGAATGGAAGCTATATATAGTGAAAGACAACTTGCTTTTATTTTATTGACAGTGTACAGATTTCGATATATTGCATTGCAATACTGCTAGATTTCTTATAAAGGTGTAATTCATATTTACTCTAGAGTTTTCTTCACAATAAAAATAAACTCATGCCAGTGTTTAGCAACCAATAATATTAATTCATTCAAATTTAATGATAGTTTTATTGAACTAGGAGTCTCATATCACAGAGCATTCACAGTGCAGAAGGTCACAGTTATTGAAAAAATAAATAATGGGATAAAGATATTCATTATTTACAGTTTTTCAACTCATTGCTCCTGCTTGCCTGTTAGAGAAAATGGACAAATGTGGTGGTGTTCAGCTCAGCATGCCAGAAATGTCTTGTGAGGCTCAAGCAATGTGTAGCAGCCTCAGAAGGTCTTGGTTTTGGTAGGTCTTTCTGGACATGAGTACTCTGGTTCCGTGTACATGCTCCTTGGTAAGCCCTGACTCACCAAGGAAGATCCAGGGGTCCTGTGGGACCCATGCCCAGTCTGCCTCTCTGGCATCTTGGATGTGCTCGGGACCTCCCAGCTTGGCCCTTTCCTTGGCAGCTGCCACGTCTGCCTTGGGCCTGGCCCTGTCTGGCTAGCAGCCCTCTTTCCTCTCAAGGTAATCAAGGCTCTCTTTGTGTTCAGACATCCAGCAACAACTCCTGGCTGGCAGCTGCTGGACGGGAGACAGAGGCAGAGGGCACCCCGCCAGGAGAGCGGGCTCTGAATTGGACACCCAGTCCTTCTGTGGGGCTCCCCGAGAGCCAGCCACAGTGGCTCTGCCACAGCTCTTCGGCTAGATGCCAAAATGCCCCTGGCTCAAGCCGCATGTGCAAGCAAGTGGATAGTGGGGTCTACAGCTCAGAAGGGCACCTTGGAAAGGTGAGGGCAGAGACACCCTGGTGGCCAGAACCCCCCCCAGACTATTTTATTTGGACAAACAGAGCTGCATTGCTTGCATCCCTTTTTTAGTAGTAGGAGGGACTTGTTCCTTCTGTTCAAAAGAAGACTGTGTGTCCATCTGAGATGGACTTGGGAACTCCTTTCTTAGGAATTCTGGAGAGGTAGCAGGGGGGCTCTGTTGTTTGAGACCCTCCCCTTTTACACAAAGGCTGATCATACCAAACGGAGCAACTAGAAACCAAAAGCTGTATGCTCCCTCTCTTGACCCCTTAACAAATTTGTTTCCCAGCTGGGGGTGGAAGGGACCCACACACTCCAGGATTAAGGATTTGACTGGCCTCATCTATGGAAAAGTCCTGACCAACATGTTGAATAAGCAGCAGCTGTGTGAATTCCAGCAACGGTGGCAATTGGTGTGGACTAAGCTGATATTTGTTGTTGTGACTATTAACTAAGGAGCAGCCAACCCCAGACCCATAAATCTGAGAGACAAAAGAGCCACACGGCCGAGGGCTTGCCATTCACGTAGGCACAGTGGGTATTTTCAGCTCACAGAAGGGCCTCCCATGGCCCCAGCATTGTCCCCGGACATGCAGGTGATAGACTTTTCCTAGACCACAAGTGAGCAAATTCTTAGCCCCTCTGACTGAGCAGCAGGAAGAGGACACACAACTTACACAACTGGACACTGAGCCCACACAATGAATTAAGCGTGAATGAGCACGGCCACGTGCCCGTGACACCACATGCTCAGACATGTTGGAGGATTTAGCAGAGATAAATGGAACCTGGGACCCGCTTGTCATTAAAAAGGTACAATGTTTACAACCCAAGCCCAGTTGAAATAATCCAAGCTCCAACACCACCTCCACCCCGCCCCAAGCTGCCTTCCCTGTCGTGATGGAGAAAACATCTCTGTTCTGGTGGCGGAATCAGAGAAAAGCGCCTCTTTTCCCAGTTTCAGACAGGCACCTGCTTCCTCTGGGTTGGAAAGTGCTGTGACGGCCGGGCATTCTCCCGCCAGCTACCAGACCTGACATTAAGCACAACGCTAATGTCCCAACTTAGTTTTCATTATTAACAAGCACATAAAACAATCTAAATTAAAATGCCATTTAACAATCTGTACCTTGTGTAATGTGCTCTCTGCTGCAAGGCAAAGGGGCCCCCCACCCAAGGCAAGTTTGCAAAAGCCGAGGTTCTAAGGGAGCAACAAAATCCATGCCCCCCACCTGCCAGGTTCTTTGCCTTGTGGGATGGGCTCATGGGAAGTCTCCCCTTGCTCTGGTTCTACCACTGTGTGACTAACACATGGGAGAAGATTCACACCAAGTGCCAGAGGGGCCTTTCTCCATGTTTTAGAGGGCCCCAGGGAGGCTTCCTCCTAAGGGGCTCCCATGGTCAGCAGCCGGGGCAGGAAAGCCAGAAAGGAAGGGTCCACACCTGACTGGGGTGCCCACATGCTCTCCGGATGAATCCACATACGAGAGGGCAGAGGCCAGGGGGATAGCACGTTGTGTCCAAGGAGGCAGGTGGGGGATGAGGGGCTTCCTGCCACCCACAGCCTGCCCAGGGGAATTTTCAGAAATTCCTGGAAGTTTCTATGGGCACCATATGGTGATGAAGCTGCAGAGCCAGGGACCATCTTGGTTGTCCCAAACCTACCCACTAACTGCCCCTGGGGGAGGACAACTGCACACAACAATCATGGGTAGAGGGCATTAGACAGACCCATGAATATTTAAATCCCAGTGTGTGAATACAATCTCCCAGACATTTTTGCCCTAAATGGCAAGTTTATTCAAGCAAGAAGCCTTTGCTGAAAGCCTAGCACATGTGCAAAGTAGCATGCTTTTCCAGCCAGAGAACACAGGGCCAGCAAGGAAGGAAGTTGAGGTGGGCGTGGGGGGAGAAGAGCACAGCCCTTGCCCTACGTGCCCATTCACAGTCAGGGCGGATGGGGCAGGGATGGGGGTGCCCCCAGCAGAACCCACAGCTCGCTGAGCCTGCGCCAGCCACACGGAAAGGTTCTGCTTCTCTCCTGTTGACTCCGGTGGAGAAATTCCAAAACATGTTAACAGAACCCCTGCTGTTCCAGTACCCTAAGCCCTGCAGCCTGTTTTCCTCCAGGGGAGGAAGGGCTGGGTAGAAAGCAGCTTCAGCCTGCGGGGCTCCGACAAGGGTGCTGGGATCCTCTCCCGCTTTTCTCGCCTGAGTGGCCTCTGTCCACCCCCAGGCCTAGGACTCTGAGGAGGCGGCCCACGAGGAAAGGATGTTGGACTGGGATGCCAGCCACGCCTTACAAATTCCCACCCTGTTTAGGGAGGCCAGGGCTCCCCAAGTTCCTCTGCTGATACTTGTTGGTTCGCACATAAGCCATCATCAACAGGGAGCAGCAGGTGGTTCCTTCCCTCGGGCCCAGACCCTGGGACGCCCAGGAGGGGGTCTTTGGTCAGGGGTCTGCAGGGCTGCCCGCAGGTGATGGGCACGCGCTCCGGTTTCGCCCGGCTCAGGGAGGGTTAGTACCTTACCAGCTACTGGGATCTGTAAAGGGAGGGCCTGATGGGACAGAAGCAAGCAGTGGCCCCAAAAGATGAGACGTAGTGAGCAGGAGGCAACTCCCCAGGGCAGCCGGTTTGTGAACAGGCGGACGTGCAGGTGACCAGGGGAGCACAGGAGCCGGCAGACCTGGGGGTGGTTGTGGGAAGGCCGGGGGAGGGCACAGAGGGAGGAGAGTGTGGGGTCAACTCTGACCTGCCCACGGGACCTGGAACCACTTAGTCTCTCCTTGCAGCTGACCTAGAACCTTCCCCAGGGGCCAGGCTCTGCGACACCTTCCACCCTAACTGTGCTTGGGCTGGGTTAAGGACAAACTCCAAAGCAAGAATTGTCAGGAACCACCTGCTTCTGCTTCCACAGATATTTTCTGAGAAAAACAATTTGCTTTTCTTTTCTGCCCCCAATTAGAAGAGCTAAATTTATTTTTTAATTGCCTATTTTTACAGCAGAGTAAGTATCCCATGCTAATTAGCTTTGGGAATAAAATAAAGGAAGCAATTCTGGGTAGTGATAAAAGCATTACTTTAAAATGAAGGCCTAATTAATCAAGCAATTCTTTAAACTTGTGATGGAAAAATATTTAGATAAAAAAGAATATTTTTCACCTACAGCATGTATATATATATATTATTTTTCTAGATATAATAAATGCATAGATCCTTAGAAAATTACATTGGCACATTAAAGTCAAAAGAAAATTAGCCACGAGGAGTGCTCTACAGATTTAAAAACATTATTTTCTAGTCTCAAACTGCAACCGCAGTACACTTTAAACCTCAAATGGGTTCTGCTGAGGAAGAGGGGGCCATTAGGATGTTCTCTGAATGCGTCATAAGAATTCAGAGAATTGAACACCAATGGGCCATGCGGCCTGTGCCTTGCGGTAGCTAAAAATATCTCTCAATCTTTTTCAGAAAAAAAAAAAGGGACATTGGACACAGACAGGTATCAGGATATGACCTGGAGGTCCCAGGAGTCGGTTACACATTTGATGAGGTTCTGACTCAGTCAGAACCAACCAAGAGGGCAAAGACATACACCTGCTCCCATCCACCCAAGGACGGAACACCCATGTGGGGGGCAGGGGCAGGGCTGGCACTAGGTCCACATTTTGCTGCTTTAATGACCATTGACCTTGAGTCACTTCACCTCTCAAGGTTCAATTTTCTATTAAATGGGGAGAATGATTCGTACTTAACATTTGAGAACCAAAACTGAAATGGAACACTTTGAAACCCGGATTAGTCTGTAAAGCGGGAGGGTCCGGGGGGCTGAGCCATCAGGACACCCAGTGTTTGCGAAGGCTCTGAAACCCCCTGCATCTAACATTCAATTAAATGGACCTACAGCTTCCCTGGCCTCCTGCTGAGCTGATTTCTTAGGGAAATCTCCGGCCCTCAAGGCGGGGACTACAGAGCCCAGCATCTAGGTGGAGGAACAAAGAGAAGCTTTCACTCGGTGTAACTGCAAATACTGCTGTGGAACTAGAATCGAAGCCTGGGGAAGGGAGCTTGGTCCACCTTAGGCTCATGCTCAAGGGACTCAAGGGACCCAAGCCGAAACATTTCCTCCTTTTGAAATTCGGGAGGCCTCCACGAGCACAGTCACAACTTCCAACGGGGGGCACCAGCCTCGTGTTTCAGGAAGGGATTAGTTACTGGATTTGAACTCACGTTTGACACCATCACTGACATCTGGTTTCAGATGAATCACTAAAAACCTCCCTTTCTCACATCATCAGGGTAGTTCCCATATGGTCTTCCATGCAAAATATCCCAGTATTAAAAGTACATCAAATCTGATAGACTTTTGCAATAGAAACATTAAAAAAATAAAAACAGACTCTATACAAAACTAATTGTGCTTTCTTTTAAGAAACCATGAATGGTTTGCATTCATATGCCTTTTTAATATATACATATATTTTAGAGCTAGGAAGCAGTTATAGATTGTTTTAAGAGTTTTCTATCTACTTTGCAATCAGTCTCCTGTTCTTGGCCTTTCCTTTGTAGCAAACTGAGGTTCAAGTAACTTAGCTCTCAAAGTTCTAAGCCATGGTTTTCCAAACTTGCCTTCAGCTAACCTGAGAGCAATTGATTTTCAGGACACCTCTCATTATTAACCATCACTTCTGGCCCTGCTCATTCCACCAGAGCAGGATACTGGAGATTTGTTGGGCATATGAACAACTGAGTTTTTCAACAGGGTGCTTTTGAAACTAGAGCATCAACAAACCCAAACAGACAGTACAGAAGTTCTGGAATGTGTAGCTGTAAACTACAGTCTCTGCTGCATCTTGGAATCAGCACCCATTTTGATGTTAGTCTCTCACCTCTTTCCAGATTCCAAACCAAACAGCTCAGTGCCAACGCAAGGTGACACACACAGGATGTGTTTTCTACAGGCATTACCTTTTTGATTCCCATTGTGGTCCTTTTGTGCAGAATGAGATTTTTCAAGTATTGTGATCTATATGACATTTTATTTTTAGTATTTCATTGCTTGTTCTCTGAATGCATCAGTAAAACTGATAAGAATATTCACTTGTTTTTCTCTCTTAATGCAGCGAAAAACTGTTTACATTCTTCCAATTTTTCTAGAAAAACTGTAGGCACTGCCCCAAACCCCAACAGGTTGAGGCCTTTCCCCTCTGCACCTAAAGTACCTCCCGCAGAGTCGGAGGCTCTCAGCAGCACATCCTGCATCCTGACCCCAGAGGTTACACTTGACAACAGCATTCCTATTTTGCACTTGCCCCACGAGACTCATGCTTGCCGACTGCCCCATGTCCGAGGCTGCCCACACGACAAAGAAAAACCACACTTCCTTCTGAAGTGTGCAAGAGAGAACAGAGATGCTCACCACATCCCCACAGCTGGCAGCTCAGAGGTCTGGGAAGCTGCTCAAATAACTGCCCCTGAATCTTGCCTTTGGGGGTGGAACTCCAGGGAGGAGGAGGACGTCCGGCAGCCTGGCCTGTGACCAGACAGAGGCCACGGTGGCTCTTCCTTCCGGTGGACAAAAGAACAGATGGTGGCTGCGGATGCAGGCGAGATTCATGGTGGGGGAAGGAGAGAGAGAGGGGGACGCCAGCGACATGGGGTGTCCAGAATGGCTCCCCATGGGCAGCGGCTCAGCTTTAATCGTCTTCTCGGCACATCGGAAGGTTAACGAAGGTGAAGACGTTAAACTCTATCATTACTGAGAAGGACAAGAAAATGGCATAGAGAACCAGCACGTAGATACCCAGCTTCCAGTCCAGTCTCCATTTGTTTAGGTGGATGCCAAGAACCTGGAAGGACAGGGCAAGAGTTGGGATTGGGGGCAAAGAAATACGTGAGGCATTTTTACCGGAAAACTATACACATTAATTATGGACCCTAGAACTTTCTGCCAAATAGGGACAAGAGCAGAAAGCAGTCTGATCAGAAGGAGCCCTGGAGGCTCTGGCCTTGTCTGAGGCGTGGCCCAGACCCCTGGCTTCTGGGACGCAAAGCAGCTGCTCACCACAAAGGCCCTCTCCAGGCGGGCACACGGCCACCTGGGGACCCTGCCCAGGCCTTCCCCAGGGACGAACAGGCCTCTTCTCTGGCTGTTCCATTTGCTTCAGGTCTTCTCCCCTCAGCAAAGCTTTCAAGACTCCTACTGGCCCGTGACCAGGCAAGCCACAGCTTGGGCTACCTTTTGCTAACTGTGTGTGTTTGCAGAAGGGGTTTCAGCACATCCTCATCCCGTCTTCCTCCCAGACTCTCCCCCATCTTCCTTCCCTGCCTTTCTTTCTTTATCCTAAGGGTTGGGTCATAGTTACCCAATCAGAGCACAGGGGATAGAAAGTTCTCGAGTTCTAGAAAGACAGTCAGACCTGGGTTCAAATCCAAGCTTTGGCATTTCCAATAACCTTGGGCAAATTCCTTAGTCCCTGAGGCTCGATTTCATCAGCAAAAACAGGAATGGTGAGAGCATCTCCTTTGTCAGGCTGTTGTCAGGACTGACTAAAATAATGCAGAGGTCAAGTGCTTAGCACACTCCCAGGAGCACGGACCAGGGAGGCCCTGATTCGCATCATGTGTTGGTCTTGGGGCCCGGCCGCCAGGCCTCCTGCCTCTCGGCTCCGGGGTTGGGGGCACATTTCACTGCCACTGGCCCGAGTGAGTGGAGACTGGACGGGGCAGCAAGAGGAAAGGAAATGTAATTCCGTGCCCTGGATGACATCTTGGCCACTCAGGGAAAGGTGTCGCACTGGGTGCCGACCAGGCGGTACCTGTGAATTTCTACATTCACACGGCTTTATTCCTCACTGCCAGGGGAAGTGAGAAGTGGGCTTGGAGTAATGTGGGTGACTCATCAGCAGAATAAATGAAGCGCACATATGAGACTTTGATTTGAAATGCTAAAAACTCACAGTGAGAGCAATGGAGCCCAGCAAGAGCACCACGGAGAAGACCAGACCGCGGCTGTTGATCTTCACCTAGAGAAACAAACACATGTGCCCTGAATCTCTTGACTGCTCAGGGTCCAACCACCCTGAAAGCCCACCGTGCTCAGCCCCTCAGCTGGAAAACTCAGGTGTTCATGGCTGAGCCCGAGGCCTTGGGGGGGTCAGGAAAACATGAATTCAGGGCTCCACCCTGCTGACCTCAGCCTCATCTGAGAGTAGAGGATGAGGCTGGGGACAGTTGTGCCGGGAGGCTGGGAGGATGGCTGGACAGCACCAATGTGTGTCACTTGGGCTGCCTGGGAAGCATCTGGGGCAAGTGGGTGCTAGGGTGCCAAGGAGAAGGGGACAGTGTACCCTGCAGAACCTCAGCTGGACCTGGGCCACTGCCACTGTCATTTGCTGCAAAGTGCACATGCCCAGCATCAAGGAGGCGAGAGGAGCTTACCGTGGATCCGTAGTTAACAACCATGGTCTGCAGGCCCCACGGTATGCCGAGTCCTACCAGGATGTCGAACACGTTGCTCCCTATGGTGTTGGAGACCGCCATGTCTCCAAGGCCTTGGAGGGGACAATCGACACAGTTCAATCATTAAGACCAGGTCACCAGAAACCCGGGTTCCTTCCCCAAACTGTGCTGTGCTATTCCTTAGAAAGGAATTCCTTCTTCCTGGGCCCCACATCTCTAAAACCTTTTTATGAGGTCTAAGACCCACTTCCATCGTGAAGCCTAAAGGTGCCCTTCATTATGTCTCCTGCCACAATCACCAGCTCATACTCCCTGGGGGCCCCACTATGCACTTAGCTTCCTTCATCCTCCTGGTGACTCTGGGAGGGAGGGGGCATTGTCCCCAAGTGGCAGATGAAACGGAGGCTTGGGACTTGCCAGGAACAGAGTTGGTGGGTAGCCTCATCTCAACACCTGATTCCATGCCCTTTCCACCAAGCCAGGATGGGTATTTGTGGCCCACGAGAGGGCACTCCCCACCTTGGCTGGGATAGGGCAGCCGGCCTTATGCCCTGGGGTTTTCAAGGGGTGAACTCTTTCCCCACCAGGTGAGAAGCACCGCAGAGGCCAGGGGCCTGTCATCTGTCTTCCCCTTCCCTCCCACCTGAACAGCAGCATGCACAGGTATCATACATTAGAAAACAAATGTAACGGTGAGGCTCATGCTGGCTGGCACCTGTTCTGACCTGGCCACTGAGCCCTAATTCGACATGATTGTTGCAATTTGACACACAGACAAACAAATGTTTGTGGAATGAACAAGCCTGAGAAATAAATGCCTGGTCTTTCTTGTTCTTGCTAGGGTCTCTCAGCGATACACCTTCTTCTTCACTTAGCAGTGGTGGTTCCCTAAGAGTAACAGCTGGCAGCTTTTTCAACCCTCTCAGCCATGGTAAACAGGATTCTAAATTGGCCCCTAAATTCTCAACTCCTGGTGTACTCCTACTTTCTCCCAGTTACTCACACACACACACTAGTCTAGGTGCTGCAGTGAAGGAGTTATGCAGACAGAGGTAATTAAGGCCCAGGTCACTTGCCCTTGGGATAGGGAGATCATGTTCCAGGGGTCTGACCCATTCAGGTGAGCCTTCAAAAGAACACGGTCCTCCATGGCGAGAGAGATTGGAAGCATGAGAGAGACTCAATACAGGGAGCTTCCCCGCTGCTGACTGTGAAGATGAAGGGGGCCATCTGGCAAGAAATGAGGGAAGCCTCTAGGAGCTGAGAATGGCCCCAGTTGACAGTCATCAAAGGAAACAGGGACCTCAGTCTTAAAACTACACAAAATTGAATTCTGTCAACAACCATAGAGCTTGAAAGGCAGCCCCTGCAGACACCTTCTGAGCAGACAGTTGGCCTACAGAACTGTAAGCTAATAAATGGGTACCGTTTTAAGCAGCCAATGAATGAATGAATGAATGCCTGTAACCTTAATATTGTTTCAACAGCTGAGACTCTCAGAATCAACTGAGTGTATGTATTCAAATCACCTGGCGGTCCTGTTAAAGTGCAGATTCTGGGTTTTGACCCGGGAGTTTGCATTTCTTACAAGCTCCTAGGCGAAGCCGATGCTGCTGGCCTGGACCCCACTTGGAGCAGCGAGCCTTTGGGGAGTCTAGGATGCAGTACCATGTGTGCAGTCTCCTGCTTTGTGTACCAGACTCTGAACAGAGGCTCCTGGACCCTTTTCCATTAAAAAAACCATCCATTCTTTACCATGTCTGTTGGGTTCCTTGTCAATCGCATCAACGTTGCCTTTGTGACAACTGCACGCTCCCACCCTGTGACCTCACATTTCCTCAACTTCCTTTCTTCCATGCTCCACCATAGCCACTCTGAGATGATGTCTTCCCTCGGAGCCCCATTTCTCCCTTGTTCTTACAGAGCCCCTTCTTTGACTTCATCAGGGCCTGTCCCCCTGTAAGGCCCCTCCACCCCAACCCTTGACCTCCTTAATTCAAACTGCCCATTCTCTTGCCCCCTTGACCTTCCATGGTGTCCACTGGCCAACCCCAGTTCTGGGTTACTTGTCATCTCTCATCTGTACATTGCAGCAGCTGGCATGACTGAATCCCACCCAAGATCACGCTACAGAGCATCACCCAGGCACCAGGTGAGCACCTGGGCTTTCCTTGTACTCACTTCAAAGGTCACTCGATTAAATTCCATTCCCGTCAATTGCTGTCCCCAACCATCCTCGTTCTCCATAAGGCCCAGCCTAGCACCAAAGACACTCCCACGCTCCCCTTCCCCTCATCTCATGCTTTCTCAGGACCAACTGATAAACCAGCCAACCCTTTGTCCTATCTTGGAGGAATAAAATGTCCCATCCCTCTTTCTCTTTGGGCACTTCTCTCCTCTCCTATTTCCTCTGAGATTTCACTCCGTTTTTTGTTCCCCAACCCCCATCCCATATTTTGAAACTTTCATCTACGGAGGAAGAACTGTGGAAGTCCATGCTGGGATGCGATCTCCCCTGAGACACAGTAAACAAAGGTCAGGCTCTTTACTGCCTATTTGTTCTGCCACCAAAGGGGATCCAGCCCCTCCTCACCTGCGCAACCCAATTAACCCTCAGTAAGACCAAAGGAAAAGCCACCCAACAAACCAGAACATTACGTGTCCCAGAACTTTGAAGAAGAATGGAAAAAGAGTTGGAAGAAAGTATAACGTGGCCCCCACTTGCCTTCCTGGAACAAAGACATTTCTCATACCAGCTCATTTGCTATATAAAGTCCCGGCCTAGGCTCTGATCAATCTCACATTGAATCGTTGTTTCAGAACATGCTCGTTTTTACAGAACTGGTCTCGAGCAAATGCTTCTAGAGGTCTGAAGGTGTTTATCTTGGTGGAATTCTCCCCATGGATGGAAGCTAACAAATGATGCTTTCCAGACGTCACTGTTTCCTCCATACCAGGACTTCACCTCCATACAAACCAACAAGAAGAGCCGTGAGCGCTAACTCAGGCAGGGGCGAGGGGGCCTGCAAGGTGATGCTGATGGCCGTCTGACCCGGCAGCAGCTGTACCTTGTCTCGCCACGATTAAGCTCGCCATGCAGTCTGGAACGCTCGTCCCTGCCGCCAGGAAAGTGATGCCCATGATGACATCAGGGATCCCCAGGGTGTATCCAATGATGGTCACCTGCAGAAAGGTGAGGGCGGGGCATGAACGCACAACGGACACTTAGCTTACCCTCGGTGCCCTTGAACATGGCCTTGCTGTAACTGACAAAAAAGATTTGGAAAACAGATTATTTTAAAAACATATTTTTAGTGCTCTTCTTTCCTGATTACATGAATAATATGTGTTAACTGTTTAAAAAATTTAGAAAATAAAGTAAAATGAAAATAAAAATTACTACCACTCCTCATGACCCACGGACACCCACTTTTAACACTTGTGACTGGCCAGTGGTTACCAACTGTGAGCATTTAGAAAATGGGTGTGAAATGAGCTTGGTAATAGCACCTTCCACCTTAGTCAGAGGTGAATGATAGAGAACATGAGCTTTTGAAAGCAACACACCTGGTAGAGGGCTTGTTAAAATGCAGACTGCCAGGCCCTACTCCCAGAGCTTCTGATTCAGGAGACCTGGGGCAAGGCCTGAGAATTTGCATTTCTAGGTGGGACTCAGAAACTGCTGATCTGGGCACCCTATTTGAAAATCACTGCTTTAGAGTACATCCCAGATCTCTGAACTTTCTGGTGTGTGTGTTAAAAAAATGGAATCAGATTTATGATGTATGTATTTTATAACTGTTTCATTTAATAATAAATTGTGAATTCCTTTCCATCTTGAATATTCACCTGCAACACTGCTTTAAAGCGATGCACAGATTTCATTGCATGGCTGTACTTTTTTGGCCAATGTCTTCATGTTGGAATATTTTGGTAGTTTCTTTTTTGCTATTACAATGGCACAGAACATAAGTAACATTTATTGAGCACTTACTATATACCAGTTACTCTACCAGGTGTGTTGCTTTCAAAAGCTCATGTTCTCTATCATTCACCTCCGACTAAGGCGGAAGGCACTATTACCAAGCCCATTTCACACCCAGGGAAACTGAGGATCTAAGAGGTTAAATGATAACGGGCCTGCAGTCAGTAAATGGTGCAGAGGAGGTTCCAAGCCAAATCTGCACAGCTCTACAGCCTGTGCTCTGTCCTCTCCACCATGCTGCCTTGGGCATACATATTTGGGTTCCCATCAGACTACTTCCTTAGGATAACTTTCAAGAAAAAGAACTCCTGGATCAAAGGATACGTGGGCTTTTAAGAATTTTGCACACATTCACATATTCTCTAATACATGTCTGGCACTTGGGAGATGGTTGGGACTCTGAGCAGAGGTCACATGGAAAGCCCTGGAAGTATCTGGACCACCTCCTTCAACCCACACATCAGCTTGGCCTCCCCATCTAGAAAACGGCAACAGTGGCCCCCTTAGGCACCCACATCTTGCTAATGGTTCAACCCCAGCTAATGGCTGTGTGACCTTAGAATCCCTCATCTGGAAAATGGGCTTGCTAAGGGGGAGTCAATGAGACACTATAGGGTCACAGTGCCTGGCCTAAGAAAGATGTTCACAATTAGGTGTTTCCCTTTTCTTCCAATCACTTGTCTTGCAGTCTATGGGGGCAGAGAAAATGAGGGAAAAGAGATTTGCAAGGCAGAGAAAATGAGGGAGATGATATTTGCAGGGCTCGGAGAGTTCCAGATTAAGTGTGCCTTCTAAGTGCAAAGCTCAGCCCTGGAGTATAGCCAGGATATATGTGTTTAAAAGCTATTCCTTTTGGAAGAAAGCTTTACAGAGGGGTTGAAGATGCCCCACTGCCCAGAGAGCGGGCCCAGCTCGGCATCACTGGCTCACCCCTGTGCTCTGGAGTGGGGGCCGCCATTTTCTCAGGGCGGGGTGCAGAGGGCATGGTGACAGCACCGCTCCGGGGACTCCTCCCAGCCCGGCAAGAAGGGAGGGCAAAAGAGAGCAGCCGATCCACCGTGCTCAGTCCACGCTGCCCATGAAAGAGACCTCCACGAACAAAACCAGGCTGTGGCTGGCCAAGTCCATAATGGGCGATGCCAGACATCGTAAAGGCAGGAGCCTGGGTTATTTGGGGACTATTGGGGCTGCCTCTTTTTTTAAAAACAAAACAAAACAAAATAAAAAAACACTGAGCTGTGTGGGTAATAAGTTGAAGGACAGAAAAACAGAAGGAAGGAAGGCTTTGTGCCCAGAGCCTTCTGGACAGCACAGGCCTGGCATCTCCTGGGCCCTCTAAGTCTTCCCCCTGCTTAGGCACTGGTAAGTGAGCAGAGCTGAGGCCAGAGCCCCGGGGCTCACCTTGGCTTGTCCTCCGACTACCTCCAGGACCCTGTGGAAGTCATGGCCCCTCCCTGGTCCTGAGTCTCCCCGATGCACACGTGTACCGGACAAGTGGATGAGCTAATCCGTTTCTAAGGTCCCTCCCTTTGGGACATGGCCATCCAAGGCTCTTTCTTCTGAAGCTTTGGGGTGCAAGAGGTGAGCGGTACTGGGGGTGGGCAGGTGGGATTCGCTGCTCCCTGGTGCCAACTGGTCATAAAGAGAACGCACAGCGCCCAGGTCACTCCATCCCCACAAGGAGGACACCTGAAGTTCAAAACCGCAGGTAAGGTGGCTCCTGTGACCGTAGGCCATGCAGTTTCCTCAGTTTCCTGCGTCTCTGATTTAACAAGCAGGTATGGCCACGGTGGTGAGGGCAGGAGTGCTATAAATATCCCCCTCATTGCTAATTTGTAGAACTTATTTAATAATACTTTTATTTTCAATAATTTATGAAGACTAAAATTTCACACACGTGTTAATTTGATCTTCCTAATTCTCACACCACTCGAATGTCATTACGAACTCTTTTAAAGTCATAATATTGTTTGGAGAATGTGCTCTCCTAGGATAAATCATTGGATCTTTTTCTTAAATGTCAAGATGGGCTGGCTTTTAACTCTAAGCAGAAAATTTAAACCC
>PVKY010006063.1:0-16444 GCA_004027775.1 Bradypus variegatus
CTTCCTTGGGGCTGCCTCTTGCAGCAAGACCCCGGAGGTGTCGTGTAACCCAATGGTAAGGGAACGGACCGGGTGACCTCTAGCGAGCATCTTTTAGACCCCAGACTCTTTAAGATCCTGCAGAGGGGTGTGAGCAGGAATCGACAGACCTGACCTCCTGCTAACCGGCGGGATGTGAAGGAAAAGGGATCCCTTAAAGTCTTGCCCTCCCAGGGGTCCCTCTTCTTACCCCGGAGGACGCGGGCATTTCTTGCCCCTCGGCCCTTCAGCGCCGTAGCAGCTACCACCGCCGCCATGTTCAGATCCCACCCCTCTTCACCGCGCTCCCCGCCGGGAATTGTAGTTTGCGTAAGGGGCCTCTCCCGCGCCTTCCGTCCTGCTTACAGATTAGAAACTACATCTCCCAGACGCCTGCGGTGTGGACCCGCGAGAACTACTCTTCCCATGAGACCCCGACGGCGCGCACGCTCGCTTGTTTCGCTCCTGTTGGGGGCGGAGTCAGGCCGGGCGGAGTTCGAGTTCTCCCCGCCACGCCCCGTCCTCGGCTCCCTACTTTGCCCTGTGACTGGTGGGTCAGCCAGGCAACGCCCCTCGCTATTGGCCAAGAGGTTGTCGCTCTTCTTGCCGGGACTCGCCTACGCCTACTTCCTCCCGGGAGGAGGGGCTCGAGTTCCGCGTCGTCGCGCAGAGCTGACTCTGGGAGGCGTTTGGGCCCAGAGAAGTGGATCAGCCGCTTACGCCGCATGGAGTCCGAATCGGAAACCGGGGCCGCTGCAGACACCCCCCCACTGGAGACCCTAAGCTTTCATGGCGATGAAGAGATTATCGAAGTGGTAGAACTGGATCCCGGTCCGCCGGACCCGGGTGAGAACTGCCACTCCTCAGGCCATGGGACAGGAGTTGCTCACCCCTGGCCTCTGACCCCTGCTTCTCTGCCCACCCCCTTTCCATCTCACTGATCATTCCTACCGACACCTTTGCCTCCCCCCCCAATTAGTTCTCAGGCCCTGTTGGGGTGGGGGTTCCCCTGACGCCTCCTCTGGCCCTTCCCCTCACACACCCCCTTCCCATCATTCCCTTGGTCCTCCCTTTCCACACCGCCTTTGGCCAACCTTGGGACCTCTCCTTCCGCTCCTCCTTGCATCTTCTCGCCCCCTCTATACCCCATCTGTCTGACTCCACTTCGTCATCTTGCCACCTGACACCCTCCCGCCTCCCACCCTCAGACCTCAGGCCTCCTCACACTTCTTCCCATCCTTCTTACCACCTTCCGAGCCCCATCCTTTAACCCTCTCTTCAAAGCAGATGATCTGGCCCAGGAGATGGAAGATGTGGACTTTGAGGAAGAGGAAGAAGAGGAGGGCAACGAGGAGGAAGGCTGGGTTCTGGAACCCCAGGAAGGGGTGGTCGGCAGCCTGGAGGGCCCAGATGATAGCGAGGTCACCTTTGCATTGCACTCAGGTAAGGCCTCTGCAAAGATTCCTCTTACACTCAGTCTGCTTGGGCATTCGAGCATCGCACACTTGCTGTGTAGAGAGCATTAGGAGGGGCTAGAGATGGGAAGGAGGCTGGCAGGGCCTGGAGGAGCTCACAGTTAGGGGGCAGTATCATGAATGGGTGCCAGCCTGGCTGCTGTGGAGACAGCCTGGGTTCAAATCCCAGTGCTGCTGCTTACCGGTTTATCACCTTTATTAACCACCTTGTGTCTTCGTTTTCTTTATAAAGTTGCCTATGGTAAAAGTTAATAAAAGTTACCTCTGTATGAACTAGAGGTAAAAGGACCTTTTGGAGCACATTTTATATAAGTTTTAAAAATACTAACTCTTCAAAAGAAAACCATAACATGATGTTCTTCTCCCTCCACATGAACCCACCCTAGTGGCCTCCCATCCTGAGAAGTGTAAGCCCTGCACACGCACCCATACCTTGTCCATGGTATCTGTAGGATGGTGGAGGGAGCAGCACAGTAGCAGGGGTGGGATCTGCCCTGGAGAAGGAGTTGGACCTTGGCAAGTTTGGGGAAGGAGAAGATTTCTCTAAGTACCTGATGCTTGAAACTTAGAAGAACTTGGATGCACCCTTCTTTTCCAGGAAGAAAGACATGTTGCTTTGGGTAGAAGGGGATGGGCTGAAGTCCTGAAGGACTGAGTCTTAAGTAGGGGTATGTCACTTTACTTATGGAATATTTTTTGGGACAGCATCTGTGTTTTGTGTGAGCCTGGACCCTAAGACCAACACTTTGGCAGTGACGGGGGGTGAAGATGACAAAGCCTTCGTGTGGAGGCTCAGTGATGGGGAGCTGCTGTTTGAGTGTGCAGGTGAGGGGGCCTAGGGTAGGGGCCTGGAGGTCTCAGGGGGCTGGCCTGCAGTGGCTGTGCATCCAGCAGCCAATTACTGGCATCTGTATTGTGCCAGCATTACACTGGGTTCCAGGGACACAAAGAAGAATACAGGGGGCCTAGGGGAGGGAGGCACTGATTGGCCAAGGGAGTCCCAGAAAGGCCAGCGGGGCACCATGGGTGTGGGAGTAATTGGGCAGGATGTGGGTGTTTTCAGGCAGAGGTGCGGAGTGGCCTTAAAGGGGAAGACATCAGAGGCCTGGGTTACCCTTGGTTGAGTGAGGGGCCAGCAGTGTCTCTCCTGGGAAGACCTGGGGGTGTTGGTTCCTGGAGTGGCAGTGAGTTTGATTACTTGTTCTGCTTTGTCCTGCTCCTCTTTTTTCTCCAACTGGTTCTTTCAGGGCACCAGATTCATGGGTCACACCCCCAGCACTGGGTACCCTGATGTTTTCTTCTCTTTCTGCCTGTTTTCCCTTGCAGGCCATAAAGACTCTGTGACTTGTGCTGGTTTCAGCCATGACTCTACCCTGGTAGCCACAGGGGACATGAGTGGTCTCTTGAAAGTGTGGCAGGTGGACACCAAGGAGGAGGTCTGGTCCTTTGAAGCAGGAGACCTGGAAGTGAGATCATCTCTGTGGGGCCTTGGGTGGGGCATGAGAAGTTGGGGATCCAGTCCCACCTCTACCAGACCAAGCCCACTCTGACCTAATATACCCCTGAGGTACCCAGGGGTAGCAGGAATGTCCACATCTCTTATCTGGAAAGTCCCCTCTGACCCCGGACACAGGGAGAGGCTTTGGTGGAGCTCATGGGGCAGTCTCCTAGATGGATGGGGTGATGGGTTTCCCTGCTGTCACTTCCTCTCCTCCCAGTGGATGGAGTGGCACCCTCGGGCACCTGTCCTCCTGGCGGGCACGGCTGATGGCAACACCTGGATGTGGAAGGTCCCAAATGGTGACTGCAAGACCTTCCAGGGTCCCAACTGCCCAGCCACCTGTGGCCGAGTCCTCCCTGATGGTGAGAGCGGCTCCCCTAAGTGTCCTTTCTTGGGTGCAGAAGCATTGGGTGCAGGTCAGATGCTTGCCTGTGTTCCTCTGGGGTCATATCTGGCCCGCTCTGAAGCCTAGTCTCTGGAGCTCTGGCCTCACAGGCCCCCAAGCAGACTGCTCCTCCTCTCCCACCCTGAAGTGGGTCTTCTGTAATGTTGCCCGGGACAGTGTCTATCCTCTTACTTTTTTTTTTTTTCTTTAGAATTGTTTATTTATTTGCTTTCATATGATTTTTAGAAAGTACTTGCCAAATGCTAAAGAAAAGATACACTGAAACCTTTATTCTGGTATCATTTTATAAATTAATTTCATTTACATCCTTAAAAAATTATGTCTTCCTATCTATAAAGATGGTAAATCTCCTAATCAATATAATTCTTCCTTAATAACTCAGTGAAATTCATAATTTTCTCTACATTTTTTTGTGCTTGGCAAGAATTACAATATTTAATTTCTAATTTCAAATGATGTACATTACTGAGATAAATATAACTTGGTCATGACATACTGCATTTTGTATACATCATTCTGATATTTTTGTGCAATTTTTTCATTCATTTTTATTTACTTTGGAAAATCTATTTTCTTGAACATAGCCTCTTCATCAAGTTCCATTTTTCCAGCAGTCTTCCACCCACAGCTTTCTCTCCTCCTTTTATACATCAGGCTGCTACATGATGTCTTTTGTACATCTCTCATGCTAACACTTCCCTTCGGTGTTCTTCATTCATAGTGGCTTCATTCATGTATTATCCTAACAAAGTGCAAGTTGTCCCCTTCTTGTCCCTGCTCCTTCCTGTTCCCTTGCTGGGTGTATCTGAGCATGCTGTTTCTCCTTTCTTCCTCGGTGCCTCTGGGGGTCTAGGGAAGAGAGCCGTGGTTGGCTATGAAGATGGCACCATCAGGATCTGGGACCTGAAACAGGGAAACCCGATCCATGTACTAAAAGGTATTGGACAGGGAGGGAGTGGGGGTTTGTCACCTGGGCCCTTGTTGGGGAGGTGGCTGAGAACCTAGGGCAGGAGTCAGAGTGGAGGCAGGATGAAGCCTGACTTGTCTCCCTACTCCCTCCTAGGGACTGAGGGTCACCAGGGCCCTCTGACCTGTGTGGCCACCAACCAGGATGGCAGCCTGATCCTCACTGGCTCTGTGGACTGCCAGGCCAAGCTGGTCAGCGCCACCACCGGCAAGGCGAGTGGCCCCTGGCCCCTGGCTGTGAAGCCCTTTCCTGCGTCTTCTCCCTTCCTTTCTCCTCCTTCCTGCTGCCTCCTCTCCCCACTGTCTTTTTTCTCTCATGGAGGACCCAGTTTCCCATCCCTCCTGACCCTCTCCTTTTGCTCGTAGATGGTGGGCGTTTTCAGACCTGAGACGGTAGCTTCCCAGCCCAGCCTGGGGGAGGGGGAAGAGAGCGAATCCAACTCAGTGGAATCCTTGGGCTTCTGCAGTGTGTGAGTGTGAACCAGGGCCTGGGCCTGTAGGTGGGGAGGGACTGGGGCAGCCAAAGGCCAGGGGCTTGGGCCAGAATTGTGGTTTTAGGCGGTTGTGGTGGGGAGAGGGAGGCTCAGCAGTGGCGGGGCAGGGGACGGACCAGGAGGGAGTGAAGGGCTCCAAAATCAGGTCCCTACCTGGGCCTTCAAGGTGCTCCCCTCTGCCCAGGATGCCCCTGGCAGCTGTTGGCTACCTGGACGGGACCTTGGCCATCTACGACCTGTCTACACAGACCCTCAGGCACCAGTGTCAGCACCAGGTATAGGCAGCCTGGAGCCGAGAGTCCTGTGGGCAGTGGTTGAAGCCATGGGGAAGTCCAGGCCTCTGTGAGCATCTTCCCCAGCCCTGGCCCCTCCTTGGTCCTCTGTGATCCATACTCCCCACCTCTCCCTCCCTTCCTCCCTGAGAGCTAGGGACAGGTCCCTCTCGGTTCTCGTGGCCCTGACTGCTTCTGCCTCTGTTGTCCTCGGGCGCAGTCGGGCATCGTGCAGCTGCTGTGGGAGGCGGGCACAGCCGTGGTTTACACCTGCAGCCTGGACGGCATCGTGCGCCTCTGGGACGCCCGCACCGGCCGCCTGCTCACTGACTACCGGGGCCACACGGCTGAGATCCTGGACTTTGCCCTCAGCAAGTGAGTGAACGGGCAAGGGCTGGGGGCTCTGTGTGTATTTGGAAGGTGGGGGTGGCACAGTGTCTTTGGACTGTGGGGGAGGGAATTCCTAAGGGAAATCAGGCCCCAAGGCCTGGTCCCTGCCTGTGAGGCAGGAGTGCTGGGAAGCGTGAATTCACACCAGGGAGTCATGGCTTTGGATCCAGCCCCCAGCTCGGGGTTTTCAGGGACCCACCCGGGCTCTTCATCCCAGGTACAGGGCTGAGGGGCTGGCCCTGATCCCCCGTCTGGCTCAGCTGTTCTTCTCCCCTGCTAGGGGTTTCCTTGTTTCATCCCTTGCTGGTTGCAAGCTTCATCTGTACCCATTCAGTGTGAAGCACCAGCACAGCCCTGGGCACTAGGGGTTCAAAAGTGCGCATGTGTCTGAGGAGCCTGTGGGTGCATGACCCCACCCTGGGGCCCCAGATCCCCCAGTCCCTTCAGCCCTGTGCTTTCTGTCCACAGAGATGCCTCCCTGGTGGTGACCACGTCAGGAGACCATAAAGCGAAAGTGTTTTGTGTCCAGAGACCTGACCGTTAACAGCTGCAGCCTCTGGCATGTCTGGTGCTGGGGGGATGAAGGGAGCCCCCCCACCAGCAGAGGCGGTCGGGTGGAGCAAAGAGGAGGGGAGGGGGCCTTGGACTACTTTCATCCCCTTCAAACTGACTTGCCCCCTCTCTGTCCCTTTCTTCTCTTTAGCGACCCCACCCTCGGGCCCTCCCTCCTGCCCCCCTTGCCCAGACCTGGCAGGTCCCTGGGGGAGGTTCAGACCTTTGTTTCACTTTCGTTTGCTGGTGTGAGCCATGGGTGGGGTGGGGGGTGTATTTGTATGTGGGGAGTAGATCTTTGAGGTTCCCTTTCTTTCCCTTCCCAAGTCTTTGGGGGTGGAAAGGAGGAAGAGATACTAGTTACAGATTTTAAACATGTAAATAAAATATACTTCCCAGAGGCAGTGTCTGGATTTTCTGTCACCTGGACAGGAGGGGGAAGTAGTGAGGTGCATGTTGGAGGGCAGGTCCCCCAAAAGATCCGCAGGGTTTCAAAATACCTCCTCTCACCCTTGATACCCATCTTGCTCTTTTGGTTCTTGGCGAAGCTCTTCTGCTTGCCTCTCCCTTTCAGTGGAATGTGATCACAACCAACTGTGCCAGAGGAGCTTTATTGAGCCAGGGAAGGGCCAGATAAGGGCAGGGTCTCAGCCTGAGGAGTAGGGACAAGGGGGAGAGGGGCTGGGTGGCAGAGATGGATGGATGCATCTAGTCGGAGCACACAAAGGACTAGCTCAGGTCCAGTTCAATGCTGCTTTGGCTGCTGGTGTGGTAGGCAGTGCTGGGGTGGGGACTGCCCTCGGAGGCTCTTCCCCGCGGGCCCCGCAGCCACCTTCGGGCAGCTGCCCTCCAGGGGGCTGTGTAGCGCTGATCACCCAGCCCCATGGCCACAGGCACTGCTGCTGCGCTGGCGCTGCCCAGCGAGATGAGGGACAGCAGAGTTCCAGGCCCCAGCGGTGGGCGCTGCTCGTAGGCCAGGACCGAGAGGAGCAGGGTGGCCACATAGGGCCCCCAGCAGAGCCCGAAGAGCAGTGTGGCCCCTGCCTGCGCTCTTGCCTGCCTCCAGGTGAGGGCCCGGGCCAGGGCCGAGGGTGCACCGCGGCACACAGCCCGCTCCAGCCGCTGGATGTCCTGCAGCTGGCGGTGGGCGGTGACCAACACGCGGGCAGAGAGCAGGGCAGCAGCACCCACGGCTGGCAGCAGGAGCCCATAGACTTCGAGGTAGAGGTAGGGCGCCGGGAAGATGGCCTGGGAGCTGCAGTTGGAACCTGGAACCCAGTGGTTCCACCCCAGTGCGGGCAGGCTGGCAAAGAGCAGGGGCCCGGCCCAGGTAAGGAGCAGGGCCAGCCGGGTGCTCCCCCGGGGCCTCAGGGGCCGCAGCACTGCCATGTAGCGCTCCCCGTGCACCAGCAGGAGGTTGGCGAGCAGGGAGATGAAGGAGAAATTGGGGGCCAGGTACAGGAGGAGGCAGGGCCAGTAGCCCCGGCGGCTCTGGCTCCATAGCCCTGGCAGCGTGGGCAGTGCCAGCCCTGTGAGCAGCCCGGCCAGCAGCAGGCTCAGGAAGAAGCAGCCGGCAGGTGGGCTGCGCAGGCGGGGGTCCCGGGCGATGCCCACAGCCAGGAGCAGGTTGGCAGCAATGATGAGGCTTGCCAGGGTCATGGAGAGCCCCAGGGCCCCCACAGGAATGGGGCTGGGCACCTCCCCGGTGCTGTTGGGTGTCATCTTGGGCCTCGCAACAAGGGAGACGTGGCGCAGCAGCCGGCATGCCTAGATGGAGGATGGAGGGAGCCAGGGTTAGGGCGGGGCTGCAGTGCACTGTCATCCTGGCAGAGACTGCACATGAAGCCAGAGGGTACAGACCGATGGACTGTGGCCAGATCCTCTTTGTTGACACACACGTTTTTTTCCAATTAATTGTCAGTTAAAAACTCATAAAAATTCATATTTTTGGTTTCTCTGGGAAAATCAGGTCTGGCCACACCTGTGTCCTATATGGGAGCAGCCAGCTGGAGCTGAGGGGTGGCTGCCCTTCAGACAGTTTGCCACCGTCCCCACTAGGCTACCTTCGCCCATTTCTGTTGTCTGCCTGGCCTCAGAGGACAGCTGAGTTTGTCTCTGTTCAGCCTGGAAGGCGGGACCTTTGCAACGCCAAAGCATCTTGTCCAGCCCCTGCCTCTTTGGGGAAACCTCTAAATTAGCCGAAAGAGAGGGTGGGGCTGCAGTGGGCTTCCTGCCAGCCAGTGCTTGAGAGCCGCCTTCTGGCCGGGCCCACAGCCAGGTGCTTGGGGTGGGTGCTAAGGTGAACGAGATGGGACCCCTGCCTTCAGATGCTCACACCCTGGATGGGGAGATGGCCCAATGAGCTGTGGCCCCAGCGCATTAAGACAGCTGTTATGCTACTAAGGGTTGGGGGAGGGAGGTGACAGGACTGAGGCAGGTGCCAGGGTGGCAGTGAGTGGGATGCCCTGTCCCCTACACCCCCTCCTCCCATCTGCCCTTGTAGTGGTTACAGCTCAGTAAGCAGCCTCTGGGTAGGACTTCCAGCCCATAAACTTGACTCGTCCGCTCCACACTAGCAACAGAGCCCTTCCTGGAAGCCGGAGGGAGGAGAGGAGCTGCTGGATTGTGGGGTGGGGTGGGGTGGGGGGTGGGGGGGGGCAGTGATGCTGAGCCCAGAGGAGAGACAGGAGGAACCAGCGGGCAAGGCCTGGCCTCTCTGTGGTTCCATCTGCCCTTGTCCTTCCTTTCCCTTCTTTCCCTTTTCTCAACCACCCAGCTCCGTGGCCACACCGCCCAACACATTGTGGGGGACAGGGGAGGGTCCTGGGTCCTGTGGGAGCTCCTGCTTCTGTCAACAGGGGAGCAGCTGCTGTTGCTAGGAATAAAGTCAATAAGGAAAGGATTTCCTCCCCCCCTATTAACAACAATTTCCTTCCGACAGGTCAGAGGATCACAAGGTCCCCTGGCACCCTAACCTGAGAGGGAGATGCTCCCCCTTCCATTCTGTTCCCCCAGAGTCCCTGAACCCAGGCCTCCAAGCCACTGAGCCCCTTTCCCTTCCCATCAGCCCATTTCCTCTTCCTCAGTTTCTCCCAGTGCCCTCCACACAGGGCACTTTTCCCTCTCCTGCGGCCCTCCAGTTTCTTTTCCCCTCCTCCTTGCACCATCAAATCTGTCAAACCCCATGAGACCTCAGGGTCCTTTGGTCCAAACCTGGCCTCTGGGTTCCTGAGCCAGAGCTCCCAGCCTGACCTTGGAGTGGTTTCTCCCACTCCATCTCCACTGGGGCAGCGAGAAAGGCAGGGATCAGTCCCCAGGAGTGACCTCCTGGCACACCCCATGGTCTGGTGGCTCGGGCTGGGTGCCATGGCGTCTTCAGGATCTGGAGCTGAGGTGTGGGGGTGTGGCCTGGGGTGGGGGACAGGGAAGTAGCTACTCACATGGCTGTGGGGGACAGGTGCCGCTTGCCCAGCCGGGGCTTTCCTCTGAGGGTCAGGGAGCTGCTGCAGCCAGCCTTGCTGGGCTTCGGGCCATGTCTGTGGTCCCAGTGGAGGAGCGCATGGGCCTCCCCTCCGTAGGGCCGGCGAGGCGCCGGGCCCCGCCTCTGGGGGTGGGACCCGGCACTCTGAGCTGCAGGAACTGGGAGTCCTCCCCACCAAGTGCCCCTCCACCCCTACCCCATCCCACAACCAGCCACCGGCCATCCCTGGCCACCAGGCGGGGGTGGGGGTAGGGCTCCCTCCTGCCCCCCGCTGGGAGCTCTCATCTGCTACTGCCCAGCTAATCTGAGAAATGCATTACAGCTGAGGAATAATCATAATTTAGTCTACCTATCCCTCCCACTTCCTGCCCTAGCAACTACATTAACATTTTTTAGCATAACCTCCAGGAGAGGCCAGTCCGCTGACAGCACATTCAGCGCCCTAATTCTGCTGGTCTGCTGAGGGCAGTGCGTGTGTGTGATGGGGTGGGGATAGGGTGTTTGGGGGTGATTGGGGGCCAATTCACTGCCCTTCATCCCATTACCTGATGGGCTTTCAGCTTCTAAGGCCAGCCCTGCCTCCCTGCCTCTGGGGCAGGTCCACATTTTCCTAACTACTTTTTGAGTCAAGTTCTGGTGTATGAGGTACAAATAGCTCTGGTGGCATGAGCTTGGGCAAGTTACCTCCAGGCCTCAATTTTCGCACCCACAAAATGGGAACACCACCACTTCTCAGGGCTATCGTGGAGCTATCATAGGGTAACATGTAACTGCATATTCTCCAGTGCCTGACACAGTGGGGTCTTGGCCAGTGACTCCTCTCCCCACTCAGTGCTGGTGAAGAGACATGAGCCAGCTCTGGGAGCAGACAGCCTGGGTTGTGATCCTATTTTTTAAGCTGTGTGAACTTGGGCCGATTTACTCAAGTTCTCTCATCTTAGTTCCTTCGTCGGCAAACTGAGGCTCATAATTGTCCTCATCTGTTGTGAGATTAAATGAGAGAAGTGTGACAAGGGCTTAGATCAGCGCTCAGCACACAAGCACCCAGTGAAAGGCCACTCATCACTGCCATGAGGATCCGGGCCCTCCACACATCATTCCCTCCAGCCACCTGTCTCCTCTTAGAAAGAACTCCTTTGTGAAGGCAGATTGAGCACCCAAGAAAAGCGAGGGTGTATGTGTATGTGTCTCCTTTGCTCCACAGGGAAACTGAGGAAATGAGGTAGAGTGAGACGGAAGGGCGAGTTTAGGCTAGGAAGCCAAGAGCTGGGGGCCCTAATTCCTGCCTTGTTATCAAGTCGCTGCAGCTTTGGGGTGAGGAAGAGGAGAGAAACCAGACAGACATTCTTGAGGCCTGAAATGGGAGGTAACAGGCAGAAACTGCAGCAAGAGAACTGGAGGTGCGACATTAGGAAAGACTTCCTTGCTTAAGTGCACAAGTGGAAGGAGCAAGGGGCCTTCTGGGCTCCCTGGGGAGCCTTGGGCCTGACAGCCTCAAGGCCGGAGGTGTCTATCTCTGCCAACCTGCACAGCCAGTCAGGGGCCTGGAGAGACAGGACTTCATCAGGACAGAAAGTGGGAGAAGGCAAGTATCCAGCCTCAAAGTTATCCTCAAGGGAGCTGGTGGGCGGGAGGCCTCTGTTCCAGCAGACAGCCCCAGCCCCACGTCATCTGGTAGGGCAGGAGTCAGAGGCTCTGGGAGAGTTCAGCCTGGGTCTGGACAGAAGTGGGTGCAGGGCCCCTTGGATATTGGACTGCCAGGAATAAACAGACCTTTCTGTTCCCAGCCTGGCTCTTGCCTGCATCCCCAGGACCCAGGATGTCTGTGTTTCTTCTTCGCTGCTCTGTTGAAACGCTGTGTGTGGGATGACATGTGGAGGGGGACAACTTGGGCGGGTGGGAGCTGGGAAGCCTGGGTTCTGTCCCTTGCTTGGCCCTGTTTCTTCCTTACTGGATGATCCCACTCCTCTCTGCTCTCCCAGCAAGCCCTGGGCCTGACTCATCTCCAGCCTCCTCCTTTGCCCACAGGAGGACTCTGGGCAGGCAGTTTTCAGATGCTCTAGCTGACGCTGCAGGCCCTAGTGCCCCCACTTAGGACCTCTTCCTCCTTTCTTGAGGCAGACTGTGTCAGGGTGCCCAATCCAGACTGAGCATAGAACCCTCTTAGGTCTCCCTTGCCCATTTCCATTCTCATGTACTTCAATTTTTCTCTGCTGACCAACATCAGGCCACGGTTGGGGTGCTAACTCTGGACACACATAGGCCATGGGGTGGGGGTGGGGGCTTCCTGGGCCCTGGTTGGATCCTCCTCCTTGAACTGCTGCTCAATGCTCTTCCCCCCTGCTAGGCACAAGCAGACCAGCCCTTTGGAGCCTCTGAAGGGCTCTGGTAACAACACTGTGACCTAGTGACTGGCAGGGATCCTGGCTTCCGGAAGCCCTCAGTTAGCCATATGGCAGAATAAAACCTGGCCCTTCCTGTTAGGTCTAAACAACCAAGTCTCCAGGGCTAGGATGGATGGCTGGGTCCGTTACCCACCCAAGGAAGGAGCCACAGAAATTGCAGCACTTTTAGCAATCCCCAGAGGAGGGCAGCATTGTTGAAATTCAAAATAACTGCCACAGCAAAAACTCCAGGTTCAGGTCTTAAGCCTGTGGAGCTACAGAGACCAGGGCCCATCAAATTGAAGGTAACTGAGGGGCAACTGCCAAGTACCAGCTGATGCGGCAGCTAGGGCCACTTCCTTTCCTAGCTTCCATATTCTGTGGTAGTCATTTCCTTTCCTGCCAAGCTCCTAATTCTCAGCTTGCCCAGAACCCACATTATCTAGACATGGATAACCCCCCGCCCTGAAGCCTTGCTGCAGGGTCATCGTAGCAGGGAAGCATCCCAGCCACCCCCAGTGAAGACCTGGGAAACCTCCGGATCCAACAGTGCCATACTGCTTGGCTCACATTGGACTTTCTTTGCTCCCTCCGCCCCAGTCCCACCACTCCTGGCCCCTTGGAGCTACAATTTATTAAATGTCTTAATAAATGCTTACAATGTGGTAAGCACTTACCTGTTCTCTTTTCCTTTTAAAAACCCTGTGAGGTAGGTGGTGTTATGTCCAACTAAAGAGGACAGCAGAGCTCAAATTAAGAAATTTTCTCAGATACACATCTAGTAAACGGTGGAACCTGGATTCAAACCCAGGTCTGCTTTAAAAATATTTTCTGCCTCTATAGCTCCTATCCAAGGATGAAGACACTTGCCATGTATGAACACTCACTCAGGAAGCAGGTGAGCCAATTATCAGTAGTCCTGACTAGAGGACTTTTTCCCAGCATACATTGCCTCAGGGTGCATCCTTCCTCCCACAGTCCCTGGGCCTAGGCTAAAGTCTGAGCGGACCTCTTCCACAGAGGGGAGGGATGGTCCTTAAGACTAGTTCCACACTAACACCAAGGTGTCCTGGAAAGAAGAGGAAAGAGCAAGTGAGTCTGGAGAATTTTCACCAGCATGAGTTTTTAATGCTGACAAATAGTTTGTTTTGGAATTAGATAGTTTTTTAAGATTTACTACTGCAGAAAATATTTAATGCTTTTCTCTTCTGTATTTTCTAAGCAACCATGATTTTGCCACGAACAATTCTTCACAGAAATCTGATTCCTACTACTGAGGAGAGATCAGTTTCAATTTACTAAGGAGTTATGTTCTAAAGCCAGCAAGAATGTTAAAATTGCTTCTAGACAAAACCTTACCCTTGAAAATCCCTTAAATAGCCCAGTGGGTACAGATTTATCATCTTGGCATATTTCTAATACAACCAGGTTTTCCTCCAGCACTGGAACAGATCCCATACTAGTAGTAGATCACTGGAGGCTGTGTCACGGGAAAACCCTGGGCTGACTCGGCCTGGTGAACCCTCTCCACTTAAGCCTTCTGGACAGAGCACGCTCCAGGCATGTATTTATTGAGGAGATGGGCATATAGCTGTATTACTACAATTTTTACCCCAAAGGTGAAAGGCTCATTTAATGTAAGTTAACATGTTTACTGACACTTCACCTTCAATCAAAGCTCCACACAGCAGACCACTTACATGAACACAGTGTCCACATGTGGAGAATTGCATGAAGCAAAGAATTCAAAACAGGGCAGGAAATCAGAGCTCTGTGAGCTCTCCAAGAGCACGTTTAAATGACGTAAAATAAAGGCTGGATGACTGAATGACCCATGGCTTTTAAATTTCTGGACCATGATCCAGTTTACAGCGCAGTCAAGATGTGTGAAACCTGTTTCAAAATCAATCCTTACCTTAATAGGCTCTGTGAAGCCTAGTGATTAGTCTATGTTCTACTCCACTTCTTAAAAATGCTGGTGGTTGTCACACAAAGCTACAGGTGTGATAAGATGGTAAAGCATAAAAACATGTCACGCACACACATGCACAAATGAGTGTAAGGCTGGTGCAACCTGAGTAAGGTCAGCGGACTGCATCACAGTCCTGGCTGTGACACTGACCTCCGATTACATGAGGTGCCCCTACTGGGGGAACCTGGGCAAAGGCTCCACAGGATCTCTATTATTTCTTACTATATATGAATCTACAATCATCTCAAAATAAAAAACATTAGCAAATACAAATGCTGGTTGGGATGTGGTCAAACAATTTCACAACTCATTGAATCTCAAACCAGCTTGAAACAAGCTGCCCAAGGGCAAGAAAAATTCAAAGGGAAAGCAAGAAGGCAGAAACCATGAGGATGGTCTCAGATAACTGGAAAAATACCCTGGAATTCTTCTGATAATTCCTTACCAAGCAAACTTTCTGAACCAATTTTATTGTTAGGATCAGTGTCCTGCTAAGGGACAGCATATTCTGCTAAGCTCTGCACTACTTCTTAGGCCAACATCTCCTGAAGTGTGTTTTGCAGAATGCTAATCTCTTTAGACTGTTGTGTCAGAAAGAGGAACTGTGGCCAATTACTTTGCATCAGATCCACACCTACCTATCCATGTCCTGCAGAACCTCAGACACCATGCAACACATTTTGGGAAATGCTACATTATTCATTATAAAAGAATGACTATTTTGCCTATAATTATCCTGGGAGTTTCTTGGTGACTCAGTACTGGTCAGGTAGACTTAGTGGCCAGGTTTTATGGTAAAACATGATAAAATTCCCTCAGAAATGTCAACCAGTAGCCCACTGGCTAGCCATTCTCCCCTCTAAGAGGAGGCTGAGGATCTAGACCTGAGGGGCTCTTGAACCAAAAGTTTTCCACCCCAGTTTTGCAGGTTCCAAGGCAGTGCAGGTTTGTCCTTCTACCCTCCTCCTCTCTTGGATTCACAGTCCAGAAACCCACCAAATTCTCAAGTAAGATAGAAAGATTTCTTTATTAACGACCCCAACCGTATTTCTTTAGATACAGGAGTTTTGAACTGAAATACTTAGGAGAAAACAAGTTAAGATTGCATTATCCTGCAACTCATTACCAGTAACGTATTGCAAAGCAAAACAGCTCGGGAAAGAGGGTGGAAGAGAAGGGGAGAGGGAAGATAAAGAAAAAATTAAGTTGATCAAGTGGAATTATTCTTTGTTCTTTGTTTTTTAATTCTTGGGAACTATGAAGTCCTTGCAAGCACAGCTCATTTCCGAAGATTATTTTCCAAATGTGTACAAAATGGAACCAAAACGGAGAATCCCTTAAGAACCTGAAGAGGTGCAACATTAAAAGCTACGATTATCCAGTAGCAAGTGTTCCAGCCTTCAGTTGCCAGCCACTTCCTCCTTCTGTGCCCAACAGTTAGCGGGATGAAAATGTCTTCCCCCTTCAAAAGGAGAGAATGTAAGCGTGAAGGCTCATTTCTGGCTGACCAACCCTTCCACCCCACACTCCTGGACTAGGACTGGGATCCCAAAGAGACACCAAACAAAAGGTGGAAAGACTAGACACCTTAGGCAGAGGTTTGTTGGAACTGTTGGGTAGGGACTCAGACACAGCTCACAGAGAATGGTTTCAACACCCCTATCCTCCTATTGTGGAGAGTACCAGGTTATGACTGTGTTAAGCCCATAAGGAAATTAAATATACCAAGTTACATGGCAGAGTCAACTTGTCCACAACTTCTGGGTGACTCAGATTTACCTGAGTTTCAGACTGGGTTCAACCATCAATCTAGTACTGCCTAACTAGTCAGTTCGGACTCCTCCCACACAGCTTTCAACTTCCAGGTCTAGCAGACAGAAGGTTCAAAGAAGCAATCCGTAAAACTTCTGAGGCTAAAGGCATTTCATATGGTCATGTGGTGATCACACTCACAGCTACAGAACACCTGCGTGGCTTTAGGTTCCTGAGTTGTGGTGTCCTGCTCCACCCGGTATTTCCCTAGAAGGGCAGCTTTGGGAACTGACTGGTTCCCAAACACAGAGGCTAAAACTGGCACCTCTTGGTATTTGGTAAAGCAGCCTAGAAGCTGGAGCTGAGGACTATGGGAAATTAAAACAAAAATAAGGGGACTAAATATTTCCTGCCCCAAACATCTCACTACCCCCAAAACAAAATCCTCTTTAATCACACTTCTCTCCAAATAAAATGCTCCTGAGTGTTCAACGGCCTGCTTCGGATCCAGGGCCATTTCTCACAGCAGGCCAACCACCTTCTTTCACCCATGTTACCATGTTCAAGGTTCTGCAGACTCCTCCCACTGTCTACTGTGTGGGGGAGGCAGGGGGTGGGGTGGGGTTCCGGCCCCTCCAGCCAACAGCTGAGCCAGTTAACCCCTACCATCCGTCAGGAACATGATATGGTTTTTTCAGGGTGCATGTTGTTTCTGGAGTCCCGTTCTCCTTTCTGGGGCCTGACTCTGCACAGTAGCCAGAGAACAAAAAAGGCAAAGCTG